>JAXGGA010011168.1:0-30000 GCA_038373865.1 Uloborus plumipes
AAAAAAGTTTTTACGATAAGTGAAGCATTTTTTTTTCCAAATTTGAGTTTACCTCATTGCCGTAATTAATTGACGAATTGTGTTTTAACATTTAGTGACAAATTCAATTATTTATATATTATATTAAATTATCGTGGTTGAGCGGTGAGAACACTTATTTCGTATGATACAAGTCGTGACTTATATTCCTACCGCTGCTCTGGGTTTTGTTTCCTGCTTTTTGTAACGTGTGAATCCCTTTTCGACTCGTTTTATTTGAACGTAGAATACGGTGAAATACTTGTATTAAATTTGAAAATGAATTTGTTAACTACCATCTTTTTTCAATTAAAAGAGGAGATTCAGAAGATAACTTTGCTGAGGGGTCTTAATTCAGTTATTAATTTATTTTGATTGCATATTATAAACGCATCATTTTGATACAATTTACTTTCTAACTCAAATATATTGTATCTTTTAAGCTTACAGGAAACCAATATGAATGAATACTAATGCTAATGCAAAAAACTATATGCAGCATTATATTTGTTTCGCTGTTTTTCGTGTACCAATAAGTAAAAAAAAAAATTGTTTACACACTGACTTCTCAATGCATATAACCGAAATGGAAAACATTGAGCGTAACACCCAGAAAGAATAATAAACTTTTTTTCACGCTAGGGACTCTAATACTGTTAAGCTTGTCATTTTCTTCGCAATTCCATTACGCCCTTTGCATGCTGAAATCGCATTATGTTTTTCTCGCCATGAACCAATGGCTATCATGCCCCGCTTCGAGGACGATATGAAATACAATAAAAACAGTTTCCCTTTTTTTTTCTTTTATGACGTTTTTCAACTCTCCGAAAAGTCTTTGAAGAAAATTTTATTTCTCTCTGTCTTTTGTGTTCCACTGTAAACGCATTCCCTTGATGCTGAAGATAGTTCGGTGACTTATGTCGAACGTAAATGACTTTTATTTTGACTTCAAAAGTGTAGACTTTTTTCACGTTTAAAGGATTTACTATTTTGACGCTGTTTTTTTCTATCTTTAGAATACGAAAGATAATTATTTTCATAACAATTAACAGTTATAGCATGGACCAGAATGAACTTTACGCAATCCACAGTTATAATTTAATATTTTTGTTTTTAATAGTTTAACATTTAAATAAACAATAGGAAAAAATAACGCAACTTTGATGTTCTTCAAACAGTTTTTTTTTCAATGCCTTATAGACGATTAAAGTGAGAGAAAAGTAATAATTTTTCCAACTCGATATCAATTTGAAATTTAAGTACTTTATATGAGTGAAAACAGACAAAGCAGAAATAAAATCAATAACTGGTTACACATGAATCTGTCTTCTCTTTCTATACAAACGTTTTTCATCTATCTTATACTTCTGTTTGAGCGATTTCATACCAAATCACCGAAAAAAAAAAGTTGGTCGCACGACCGACTCGGATTTTTTTTTAATTTGGTACACAGATTGATGGTATAGAGGTATGAAAAAACCCAAAAGGAAAGTTACCTGCTCCACTTATTTTCTGAGATACATGCCCTCAAAGTTTGTCCGCCACGTCAAAATACTAAAAAAGTAATGTTATTTAATCATTTTTTATAAAAAATCGTACTCATGCAAAATAAAAGTGTTAGACATCTATGGAAACTAGTTACTCCAGGCATTCTGCAAAAAAAATACTAGAACGTTCATAATGAAAATTGCCAAGATACAGGGCTCTTTGAAGTTGTCACCACAAAAACTTGATTTTGCAGATTTTGCTAAAATTCAGGCATTTATTACAAAAAAAGGCAAACAAAACCAAAGGTTTTCTCACTTTCTGGTAGTGTATAGGTCCTCCCTGTAAATTGCTACGCAATAAATTTTTTGGGTTTCTCACTCCTTCTTGGAAATATTTTAGCTTAAAGATAAGCCGTAAGGCAAAAAATGCGTTTTTGGCCATCTTGGCAGCCATTTTTCTCATAAAGGGGGAGCAGTAGAAACTTTAATTTTTTTTTTAAACAAGCCACTGATATGTTAGCTATTCACAGGAAAAGAGTTTACTTTTGGTTATTTCTCCCATTAAGAGATATCCTGCTGACAGTATATGCATGTTTTTCGCGACGACCATATGCTTTTGTTCCCCCTCTCATGGACTTAAAATTAATTAAACCAAAAAATAATGATATATTTATTATTAGCTGTATTATCTACCCAATATGTCATGAAATTTAATTTATTAAATCATTGAACAATAAATTAGATAATTGATGAAAAAAAGAAAAAGTATTTCTCTGATGCCTGAGCATTATGCATTCATAATTATAAAGCACTAAATACTTTCTTGAGAAATTAATTAACATAAATGAGCTCTAAATATTTATATTATAAGCAATACCCAATCTTGTGATTGGGATACTCCTGTTTTTAATTGAAGAATTTCTTGAATATCACATGAATATCAGGAAAATAAATGAGGTCTTTTCGTTTGATGTAGGATATTTTATGACAAATTTCATTTGATGGGCTACTAACTGAGCATGGTGATAAAGAGCTATTAATTTCAGCATCGAATTCCATTTTACCTTATTAACAGTTAAATATTTACAAAATAATTAAATAAATAATTTAATATAAAGCCATGCTTGAAGAATTAAAATTAGTGCAACTAATTTATTCCCATACTGATCTTTACAAAATTGACATGCGTTGAGCACTGATAAGAACTGACAAGAAAAAGTTTACTCACTAAAATATTAGTTCACAGATACTATAAAGCATACATTCTATTTTCCACAAAATAATACTGCAACAAAGAACAAGGGTATCCTCCTGTTTATAGCCATCAATCAGGAACATCCAATCACAAGATTGGGTATTGCCTATGAGATAAATATTCGAAGCTCCTTTATTTTAATTGATTTTTCAAGAAATTCTTTAGTACCTACCCCTTTATACCCTTGTTCTTTGTTGCAGTATTATTTTGTAGAAAATAGAATGTACGCTTTATAGTATCTGTGAACTAGTATTTTAGTGAGTAAACTTATTCTTGTCAGTTCTTATCAGTGCTCAACACATGTCAGTTTTGTAAAGATCAGTATGGGAATAAATTAGTTGCACTAATTTTAATTCTTCAAGCATGGCTTTATATTAAATTATTTATTTAATTATTTTATAAATATTTAACTGTTAATAAGGTAAAATGGAATTCGATGCTGAAATTAATAGCTCTTTATCACCATGCTCAGTTAGTAGCCCATCAAATGAAATTTGTCATAAAGTATCCTACATCAAACGAAAAGACCTCATTTATTTTCCTGATATTCATGTGATATTCAAGAAATTCTTCAATTAAAAACAGGAGTATCCCAATCACAAGATTGGGTATTGCTTATAATATAACTATTTAGAGCTCATTTATGTTAATTAATTTCTCAAGAAAGTATTTAGTGCTTTATAATTATGAATGCATAATGCTCAGGCATCAGAGAAATACTTTTTCTTGTTTTCATCAATTATCTAATTTATTGTTCAATGATTTAATAAATTAAATTTCATGACATATTGGGTAGATAATACAGCTAATAATAAATATATCATTATTTTTTGGTTTAATTAATTTTAAGTCCATGAGAGGGGGAACAAAAGCATATGGTCGTCGCGAAAAACATGCATATACTGTCAGCAGGATATCTCTTAATGGAGAAATAACCAAAAGTAAACTCTTTTCCTGTGAATAGCTAACATATCAGTGGCTTGTTTAAAAAAAAATTAAAGTTTCTACTGCTCCCCCTTTATGAGAAAAATGGCTGCCAAGATGGCCAAAAACGCATTTTTTGCCTTATGGCTTATTTTTAAGCTAAAATATTTCCAAGAAGGAGTGAGAAACCCAAAAAATTTATTGCGTAGCAATTTACAGGGAGGACCTGTACACTACCAGAAAGTGAGAAAACCTTTGGTTTTGTTTGCCTTTTTTTGTAATAAATGCCTGAATTTTAGCAAAATCTGCAAAATCAAGTTTCTGTGGTGACAACTTCAAAGAGCCCTGTACCTTGGCAATTTTCATTATGAACGTTCTAGTATTTTTTTTCAGAATGCCTGGAGTAACTAGTTTCCATAGATATCTAACACTTTTATTTTGCATGAGTACGATTTTTTATAAAAAATGATTAAATAACATCACTTTTTTAGTATTTTGACGTGGCGGACAAACTTTGAGGGCATGTATCTCAGAAAATAAGTGGAGCAGGTAACTTTCCTTTTGGGCTTTTTCATACCTCTATACCATCAATCTGTGTACCAAATTTAAAAAAAAATCTGATTCGGTCGTGCGACCCCCATTCGGTGATTTGCTATGGAATCGCTCGTTTACTAATTGTAACATTTATTCAAGGTTTGAAATTCAGTTCTTTCGTTTGGGTTTACCACAATTTCCATGCTTCAGCTGCAAAATATGAAATTTTTTGCACTTGTTTTCAAGTAATGACTGTCTAACTAATCTTTGATTGTTCAGAATAAAGACGTTTTTTTCATTAGTTGTGCTACGAACATATTTTCACTTTCCATGCAATTTCTTAAACTTTTTTGACTCCAATCGCATTTCGCTTAATGTTTCTTCCTGTGATACATTACGAAAAACATTTAGGTAAAAAAAAAAAAACAATAATACATCAAAGTATTTTAATTTATTCGCGCAGAGATTAACTTATCAGAAACTCGTAATTATATAAATAATGTGTTTTATTTTATTTATTTATTTTTTTATTACCACTTACATCACAAACTGTCAACTTAGCTTCGTTGATGTCTATCAATATAGTTATTCTGTTCAACTTCCTCAATGAAAGACAGCATTTAGTTCACACCAGGAGTACCAATATAATTATTACTAAATAACTCTGATATATATATTTTATAAGTTGTTTTAATTTAAACATTTCGTAACTTAATTACTCTTCATAGCATTCACTGAGAGTAAAACGCTCCTGTTATATCTACAAAATACGTAGTAACGAGCAATTTATACTACGATATAATATTATAGTTAATTGACTTTTGTTCTTTTTAAACTCATGTAGATAATAATTTTACAAACCTAATGTTAAATGCTTTTTTGCAAAGGCTAAACGTTTATTAAAAAGGCTTAAATTAATATTGCTTAACGTTTTTTAAGTTAAATTACCTAATGTTTAGCAATTGAGCTCTAAAAAGAAAATTTTCTTGTATACTATCATTGAATTCCAGAAAGAGTTAGATAATCAGTTACCTCAATTACTCGCTTCATTGCTCTCAGTTACTGTACTTTTCACTTTTTTAATCTTCATTCTTTGTATCTTCAAGTTAAATGCGAAGAAAACCTATTGTTTGATAAATCTTCACTCATTTAATTAATGAGAAAGTTCAAAAGTAAGACAAACTAATGGAAAATAAAACATATAAAAAAGAAACTTCAACCTTTAACTAAATATCACTGAAACAAATCTTTTTCACCGAATGCATTTTCAAGGTAAAAAAAAAAATCACTTTTTTTCAGAATCTCCCAACTTAATTTTGCAAGCAAGGTTAGAGTTTTTCTTTTCTCCATTAATTTCCGTTAACGATTAATTAAATTAACTTCCGTCAGATTTTTTACGAGATAATTTACGTGACATGATAATAAACTTAGGATGACAGAGAACAGCATTGTGTATAGGATTTTTACGTTCTAGTAATTCTTGAATAAATGAAACAGCCTCAAAAACAATTCTCTGTCGTTCTTATTAAATGCAGCTTGCATCATTTTGTTCGTAAAAAACAAACATTTATTTTATCTTTTTTCGCATAAACCCTTATCTTTCAGGAAAACTGCACAAAAAGTCTAATCAGCTAAACTAGAATTGCGTTTAGAAAAGCGAGTACACATGAGAAGCTTTAGTTTATTTATTTATTTTCAAGCTATGCATACAAATATTGTAACAATAGTTTTCAAGTTAATGATTTCTGTCCCTTTTGGTGCTACAATTTATTTTTTCTTCCGCACTAAAAAGCAGAATTAAACCAGTATTTAAGTGAATGAATGTATTTAGCAGTTGCATTTAAAACGTTTTAAATTTCAAAATAATGCTTAGCTTGAAATCAAGAATTTTAGAATGCAATTTTGAGTCAATTATTACTTAAAAATTCATGTTTTAACACGGTTCTCAGAATTTACTATCAACTTTAATGATCGGTAATGTCTACTATCAAAACATTATACTTAAACGTTAACTTAAAAAAAATCGTTGAATAGAAACTAAAAAAGGTAAGAATTATTTTAGCATGTAAGATTGCTTAGTAAGTAAGTTCAATCAAATTGAAAAACAAAAGTCAAACAATTTCTGTCGCAAAATTTTATACGAAAAGAATCGAATACATTTTTAATGTTTTTCGAAGTATATACTTATTTTAAAAATTTAATTATGTATATACAGTTAAATTTCTCAATATTAGCATGGGTATGGTTTTAAATTTTAGACACGTTTATCGCAGTCTCTAAAATTAATAACCCTGAACTTATTTGAAATATGAGATGTGAAGTACATCTAGATAACAATTTAAGAAAGTTTTTATTACGTCTTATACAGTACGTGATATTATATTTTTATTGCTGATAAAATTTTATATGGTGTGGGTCAAAAATTCACAAAGTGTAGGTTTTCTGAGTGGTGTGAGTACAACCATATTTTAATTGATTTTTTTTTTCACTACTGATTAAAGCCTCATTACTCTACTGAAAACTCATTGTAGCACCATTATCGCATAAAGTACTTTAATGTATAGTTAGGAAAAAAATAATGAATGTTAAACCCTATTTTTATGCAATTTTATGTTTAAGATAATTTTTAAAACTTTATCGTTACAAAATTATCGTTACAGTACCTTATTCAACCCTCATATTCTACCTTTTATATCACTGCAGTATACACACCTGGATAATTTAAAGTTTTCCTCACGAGGGTTTATATATATATATATATATATATATATATATATATATATATATATATATATATAGAGAGAGAGAGAGAGAGAGAGAGAGAGAATTAGTTTTTTTCCCTTTTTTTTTATTATTATCAGGTGCCACAAGTAACTTGCTGCTTAAGAAAAGCATGTCATTAAAAATGAGATTTCGTTTTCCTGCTCAAGGTTTTTTTTATATGATCTGCTATTAGAAAACAATGCAAAGCGACAACCCCCTGCAATTTTCTTCAGGAAAAATGCAACATGCAGTAGTAAAGTCAAGACTTTGCAGCCATAATACACTTAACAAGTGAGACAGCATAATAAATATCAGATAAAACAATTGCGTTTTTCCCTACCTAATCTAATAAAATTTCAATATAATCTTATAATAAAAGGTAAAACAAAGTTAAAGTTCAAAACTTTATTTCTCCAGTCGAATTGTACTTAAAACTATAGTTAATACAAATACTTAGTTTTTCATTTTACATAAGACACAAAAAAATGTCAATCATTCAAATCAATATTTATTTCTTATTTAATTCAGAAATAACTAAATAAAAATACATACACGAACACATTTATTGCAATCCATTTATTTCTAAAACACGGTTTAAAATTACCAAAAGTAAATTTCAAATTCATATATATCGCCCACGAAAAGTATTATTCTAAGAATTCCGAGTCACTAACTGGCATCTAGAAGCAATTTGTAAAAATGTATCTGCTAATCTGCTACTTCATTGAGATGGAAAAATAATATAGATCTAACATTTTTTTAGCCATAAAAAGGCGTACCTTTTGGGAAAATGATCTTCTTTGATTAATGATTTGGAGATCTTCACCATTCATTTTGTAGATGAATGGCTTCTTGATTTACCTCCCGACTGGGAATCTTCGTGGAATAAAAATACAAATAAACCAATTTTTTTCTGTCTGATGATAGTAAAAACGTAACAAGGCCTATCAGTTCTGATATCTTAGCAATTAATCCATTCCAAAGTTGAATTAAGATGAAACCTTACTGCTATGTGAGTTTTGTTATAAAGGCAACTAAAAATTGAATTTACGTAAATGTGGGGCAAAGTGAAATAGTTAAGATAACATACGGTTTTTAAAATGAATAAATTGGAAATGTGTAGTTTTATTTTTCTATGTATTTTATACTAAAACGCATTTAATTGTTGGCAGTAGCTTTGTGCCTTAAAAAAGTGGAAAATTGCGACTTTTTTCACGGGGTAAAGTCAAGAATATATTAAATATTTTAATGAAACATTTTCTATTTCCTTAGCAAAACTGTTTTTGATAAAAAGAATGC
Organism: Uloborus plumipes; assembly: GCA_038373865.1. Lineage (NCBI taxonomy): Eukaryota > Metazoa > Arthropoda > Arachnida > Araneae > Uloboridae > Uloborus > Uloborus plumipes. The sequence continues at coordinate 8,281 of JAXGGA010011168.1, forward strand.
GGAAATAAATAAAGAATATAAATGATTATACAATGAAGCAAAAAAACGAATAAATTAATAAATAAAGTCAATGATACATGAGAAAAATAAATGAGGAAATAATATAGTAAATTTATAAGAAAACAAGTGAATGAATAAATCAATGAATGAACTATATTAAATGAAGGAATGCAAATGAGTTAATATGAGTACGAAAGTAGTTTAGTTTAGTTGTTTTAGTTTGCCACTTGCACTTTATTAATTATATGAAACATTTTAAAATAAGCTTAATACTTTGTAAATAAATATTAGAAAATATCAAATAATATTTAAAACGATAATAAAAAACCTTCATTATTTTATTTAAACAAAAATATTTTTTACTTAGAACACAAAATATTTCAGTACAAGCATCAAATAATTAAAATTGCTTGTCTTATAGTATGTTTTAATCTCCATAGATACCTTTTCCTGATTGAAATAGACTACATATGTTATCACCTAATTAAAATATTACAAAATAATCGGCACTAAAAAGAGTAAATATTTCACCATTCCACTTTGCCTCGTTATTTCAATTTGCCCCACATCAGCATAGTTATTTAAAACACGGCAAGTTTAATATTGTGCTTCAGAACTTATGTTCTTTAAAGTGGTAAAGAAAAAAAGTGAGTCAGATAGAACATATTTTTTTGCATCTAATTGCATAAACATAGAGTGGTATTTCCCCATATGAGCTAATATACATTACTTTTTTACTAGTAGTGTAAATAATTAAGTGACTGTAATAGATGCATTTCATAAGCTACCAGAGATAAGATGTTATAAGTGCATATCAATATCCTGGGATATTAAAAACTAAATTATTTGAAGAAACTATCTCATTAGGGAATAATATTATCGGAACACTGTACACAGCATTGCCCACATACTTGTACAGACGGTGATACGAGGATCGCAAAAGGAAAAGGTGGTACATAGCAACTTTGAATATTTTGCCTGTGGCTAAATATGCTCAGTATTTTAAGCCGACAAACATTCTAAGCATATTTATATGTCTTGGAATAAAACTAATTCCTGTTGAACATTCCACTGAGGACGCTTAAATTAACCAAATTCATTTATTCTTTGCTTATCTACATATAATTATCGAAGCAAGGAGAAATGCGACAATTACGTAGTTTTCAAACAGTTTGAGAAACTATGCTCATGTAACTTTGTGCCGCTTTAACAATTCAAAGAGTTCTCTTAAAATTGTACTATAATTAAAATTCGTCGTTTAGTCGTTGCATGTCCATAACCCTTTTTAATAGATGGTGAGTATCACTAAAATTTTAACTCGGGAATTTTAGAAAAGATTCCTTAATGACGTCGCCGAAGTAATTTTTGCCAATTTATTTTTAAGAATACACAAAAAGGTAACGGATAGACATCAATACATAAGGGTGGTGAATATTTTACTCACTTGAAAAATATACATGCCCTAGTGTTTAATATGATTAAGTTAGAAAAACTGGCGGCTCTTTTACTGTTATGTGGCAGGACTTTTCCAGGAAAAATATTCCTTTCAAATTACTTTTTTTAACATCATACACATTGCAAAAGTAACATAGTATCATAACTTGCAACTATAGTATCATAACTCGTTATGGTTTTAATATCATAAAAGAAAAGCAAGTAAACTTGTTTTATTCATGAAATTATTTTTTCTTGGAGAAAAAAGTTGTCTCTATCTACCAGGTAACAGGTTTTTTTTCTTTTTTTTTTCCTTAATATTACAATGCAAAAGACAAAGTCATTTTGGGTAAAGAAAAAGAAACATTTATAACTCTAAAAGAAAAATACTAATAAAAAAATCATTCTTTGCGGCATTTTCTTCAATAATTTAAGTATAATAATCATCCAAAACTTTTTTTTTCCTTATACCCGAAACTAGCGTGTTCTTGGAAATTTAAATTTGTCTGGAACCTTTCCTCAAATCTTCTGTTCATAAAAATAAATTTTATTTGCTGATAATAATGATAGTTAAAAAAAGTCACCTTAAAATGTAAAACTTATATAAAGAGAAAAATTTACAATTTCTCTGAAAAGGTGAAGTTGGGCATAACTTAAAATTAATTTCAGGAAAATGAATTGATGTATACCAATGTACCATGTTATGGATAACAGCTTCAATGAATTTCTATTAAGAAATTACTTGAATTATAGCTTAATATGAATGGTAAAAAATAATACTATTTTATAACACTAAGTCCATAAATAGTTCGATATTTAATTGTAGAAATACGCTCAGAAAATTTACCTTTTTTTGATTAGCATAAATATTGGGCTGCTTGACAACTATAATGAAGGTAATATTTCTTTGAATCATTCTTTGAAATACGTTGTAGAGATAAAATATTGGAAAATTGTCGAATTTGGTAAACATTACCTTTTCTTCATCATCAAAAACTAACTATGAGATGCTATAACGGATAAACCTTTATTTAATACGTTTCTCATACTTAATTTTGAACAAAAAAAGGGACATACATGATTGCTCTTACTAACGTTCTTCGAATAGCTATTGAAGTGTATTTTTCAAGAAGATTTTTGTATAAAATTATTTTTGAAATAGTAATTTTTTCTTCTTAGCTATACCTTAAAGAATGAAGATGCCCTTGCTGGAATAATTTAAAGTTCCCAGTAAACGAAGTAAGTTAGTATTTTTAAGAGTACGTAGAAGATGAATTTTTAAACTTCCTTAGTATCTTTTTTTACTTTTAAAAGAAATTACAGTTGAATGCTGAACATTTGTGTGATGTACAATTAAATTATGTCATTTATGTCAAAACATTATCTTTAAATCTTTAACCCATTAATGCCTAGCGTCCCTTTTTAGGGACGGTCCAAAAAGTGGGTCTGAATTTTCCAAAACTGAACATTTCAACCAAAGAATTGCGTTCAATTATTACTTTGGTATTGCTTCAATTCTGTATTAACAGATTTCAGCACATAACCGCTGTAAAGTGTGATCTGTAGCAATTTGATTATGATCTTTATCAAAAATTACATCGTTTACAATCTCAAGAACAAAAAGCTAAGTTTTTAAAGTTATTAACAAGTAAATCTATCTATGTTTGATATATGTGCTACTTTGATCGATGTTTTAGTTTACCATTTTTGCAATTTTGTAAATTTTAAATTTTTTTAGGATTTTATAGCAATTTAAGAACGTCCCTAAAAAGGGACGCTAGGCACCAAAGGCTGCATTGTTTAACCGTTGCTGATTTCTTGCTTAGAATCTATAATTTATGTCAAAAGAAGTTAGTAAATGTTTTTAGACTGAAAAACAAATAAAAATTGTCATTTTTAAAACTTATTTTATTTCAAAAATCTAATTAAATTAAATTAATTAATATATAAACTTAATTATACAACGTTCTTAAATATTTCTCTTCTTTTTTTTTAATTACAAAAAATACTCAAGGTAAATTTTGAAAGAAAGCTATTTCAAAAATGTAGTTCTTTAAAACACTAATTATTCGTTGTATTTAATTACTTTTCCATTATGTATTTAGGTGTTTATTATTGTTTAGTCTGACTGTTGAAGAAGCCCTAAGCTGTTTCAGAAGCTTAGCATTTCACCTTGATGAAGAATTCAAGGATTGCATATGTGTCTGTTGTTTCGAAAAGGGGGGGGGGGTTGCAGATTTAATTTCAGAATTTCCTGAGAATGTCAATTTTGATCTCTACTGTGACAATTTATTTACTTCTCTTGCGCTCCTACGTGATTATTTGTCTCAGAAAGGTTTTGTGCAAGAATCGGATTAAAAAATGCTCATGAACTAAAACGTTGTTCAAAAAGAAAAGAGAGGAAGTTTTGAATAAATGTCGATGACAGGTAAAATAATATTACGTTGGTTCGGTGGAATAATTCAATGCAATATCATAACTATTGCATTGAATCTTCATGGAGTTCATCCTATTGTAAAGGCTAAGCGATTGTCCAACAGCGAAAGGAAAGTAATTGAAATTGATGAACCATATACATATGGTTGCTCAGTACAATCGTTGCATAGGGAAAAAGATCCCATGCATCAATTATCGGGAACTACCGATTTTTGATTCACTCTAAAAAATGGGGGTAGCCGCTCTTCATTTTTATTTTAGTAGCTGCTGTACAAAATGCATTGAGCTTAAGAGTACCGGATTGAGTTAGGTATTATGGGGCTAGTTGTTCTATTGCTTTAAATAAGACTCAGGTAAGATGTGCCCATTGAAGTAAAAGAGCTTATCGAAATGCAGCAAATGTAGGTTTGCAGAACAAATGCTTTGCTGACTTTCATACTCAACAACACCAATATTTCCTTGTTCTCTGAATCTACTTCCCAGTTTATGTTAATTGCTGCTTTTATTTCTTCTTATAAATTGTCATTTTCAATATTACATCGTTGGCAGAAAAAAATTTTTGGTAAAAAAGTATGTACCCTCTGGTGCCTAGCGTCCCTTTTTAGGGACGATTTTTGTTTCTTAAATAAAAAATTTATTTTTTACATGATAATTTTTTAACTATTTTTCCTGTCCATTAAACACTATTTGAAACCAGTATACAAAGTATCGTTGAAAAAAAAATGTCAGGCATTAATGGGTTAAAGAGGGTCTACGAATATCATTTTATTTTGAACGGTAAAATAAATTTGCGACTAGAGCTAATAAAATTTCCATAAATCTCGCTCTGTCTTTCTCTTTCTGCGTGCGTGTGTGAGTGTTTTATATTGGAGAAACGAGTCGTTTTTTTTTTAATTTATTTTTTTTTAATTTTCAACTAAGCTCATTTTAGTGAACTCAAAGTCATAGTTTTACATAGCCAATATATTAGTTTCTTTACATTTCAGTTCTTTTATATGCATTAAACTCCAAAGATTAACAAATTAAAACGTTCAAAACTATCTACTTAACTTCTTCAAAAAATTTTACCAAAATAGACCAATTACGCGTAAAAACGTCATGATCTTTCAGACAAAAAGATATGCATTCATATTCGTGTTATTGTAGATGATTAGTAAAAATGTATGGATTTTTAAAAACGTTTATCCAGTTAAAACCTACGTACATGCGGTTAAAGAAAGGTCATGTTACCCATTTCCTGAGACAAAATTCATTTCCCGTTGCATGTATTCATGGCAATTATAAAATGTAAATATATAAAGAATTAAATGTGGAAAATAAGCTCTGTAGCTTTATAAAGTAGCTTTCTAAAGGAAACGCGCGAATCTTTATTCGCGCGTTTCCTTCAGAAAGCTATTAAATTCCCAAGATGTTATAGCGTGATGAGGTGTTTCCTTTTCTCCAATTATCTCCGAAACTGAAACCTCTCAACTTTCCTGATCAGGTCTTTCTCTCAAATTAATATTCTTGTAACAACCCTTTTGCAAGAGAAGTGTTACCAAAAGTTACTCTGGAGAATTTTCCTCTCAGAAATTCGGAGGATAATTTCACAAAGACAGTTAAAAGATGGCCTCTAGCAAAGGAGCTTTCTGAGTGGGGATGTTCCCTTCAGGCTGCCAATGCGTTTTGAATCTTGTGGTGACAAAATTCCTTAATCGCTGTGAAGAAACCACACACAACTAAAAGTTTATTACAGTGACAAGGCACTGTTAAGTTATATTAACGAGCATTACGTTTTGATGAGATTGCATTTGTACTCAAATACTGCTAGTGCTTTTGTAAAGAGTTATAATTCGGATTAACGCCGAACTTTCAATCGCAGTATTTCGTACTTTTATTGATGTATATGTACGAGGATAATTCCAAAATAAACCGGGATTATTATTTTTTTAATATACTGCATCAGACAAAAGAAAAATAACATAAATGATCCTATTTTTGCATAGTATCCTACCTTGATTCACAATTTATCTGCCGGATAGCCCATTGCCGTATATTGGGTGTATGTATTAATGCAAACACATAATGCAAGGAAGTTAAATGGTAGTATCTAAAGGAATGGGTTTTTGAGATATTTTCGGAACGTGTTTTGGATAACATACTAGCAATATGGAAATTTTTTTAGTTCGACATTTATTTTGTGCTTTAGTTTCAGCGGAAATCAAGTGAGCAAGCTAATATAATACCGCTAAAGTACAATAGATGACGAAAATGCAAAAATAAAATAATAATAATAATAATAATAATGAAACGTTTCCAGTTGCTGTCCTATATCCCCATTACAGTATATACATCGCGGGTTATTAATATACTTTACCATTTAAAGCAGCAATATTGCTTTTAGTCAAACAAGAAAGTACTACATTAAATAGATAGTCTCTTTTCTTTATTGATGCAATGCACTTTTAATGCAACTTGGTATGGGTCCCCAAATTTTGACTAATATTATAGACCTAAAACTGAAACTGAACGCATGATAGTAGTTGGTAGAACAAATTTCTAAGTTCAATTTCAATCATAAAACGTTCAATGTACATTACAGCAACATTTCGACTTTCTCTTCTTTAAAACGATGTAACGAACTTCTAAATCGACTTCTAGTCTTTTCTCTCTTGACATGAAGTTCTTCTACTGGAAAAAAGACAGAAATTGAAGAGAGAAAATTTTATTTCAGAGCGATTTTCCTTCTTTTCGATCGCAGCCATATTGTCTAGGGAACTGAGAAAAGCGCTTGTGACTCACCCGTCGTTTAAACTTGGTTCTATTCTGAAAAATAGCGTTTATTCTGTATTCAAAAGAAAAAAATATCCAATCTTATATTCATTCGTTTGCACTTAAGTGCTATGATATGAACCATTGTAGTTTCTAGAGAAACCGTTCCTGACATAAAATACAATGATTTCATAAATATTCGCTTTAAGAATTTTTTTTGCATGCGTTCAACATATTATTACCGCATGTATGTTCGTATGGAAGCAACATTAAATTACTTTCTGCTGATTCAAAAACGTAAATTTATGTATTGGATTATTGGACCTAAAACTTTACCACCATCTAATTCAAAAGAAATATCTCAACTGCAAAGATCAAATATTTTGTTTCAATAATTTTTATCCTGTACGAAAAGGAGGTAAAAATTCTGTAGACGGATTCGAAATTATTTGCAAATCTTTATATTTGAAAGCTATGTTATTTATGTATCCATGAATTAAAATGAAGGTCCAACTCTTATGAAGCACACAGGTATAGAAACTTCGAGAACTCCGATTGAATTAAAACATTTAAATTAAAATAAAGCCTTTACTTTGGCAGTAGATTAAAGAAAACGCGCAATAAGTTACAAATTTAAAATTTAACTACTGGAATTTAATTCAAATTTTACATTATTTTCTATAACAGTTTTTACAGCTCTTGTTGTTGTTGTTGTTGCATTATCCTGTGAAATAGTTAAATAAAATTTAATCTATCCAAATGTGTCCAATACCGCTCTGGTCCCATTGATAACTTCCGTGGAATAGAAGAATTGATGTTGGGGATCGAGATGGATCCTGAAGATCTTCACCAACATGGCAGGGCAGTGAAATATACGGTTGGAGAGGAAGTTCAGTGTCTGTGCAATGAGCTCCCGTAGCTCCGATATTTATCAGGAAAATATCGTCGCTCCCTTGAAATGTTTAGTCCTCCATCTGTCAATGGTTGTAGAGTTAACACTGTAACAGTTTATGCCTATGATGGACTGGTTCTGAGAAGAAGCATGAAGTAATCTACGGCTGGATATTGCTGTAGTACCAGTGAGGGTCTGGCTGTTGGAAATCTAAGAGATATCTCGAATTTCCTTGGCACTGATATCAGCGCTCTCACTGTCATCGGTGACGACGTGCTCTGGTATCCGTTAAAGAAGACACGTCCTTTGGGTGATGGTTATTTTGTTCAAGAGCAGAATTATATCTTGGGCAAGTTGGGGGTTGCCCCTTTAATTTTACAGCGATTTATATCGTTAAATTAAACAAAAATATCATTTTTAGTGCTAAGAAACCCATCATTCCGCACATTCCGTTTTGATCCATCGTAATTTTTTGATTATTCAACTTAAAATTTATTCGTCGTCAGACACATGTAAATTTGTATAAAAATGGATCAAAAAGATTGAGTTTAGTCCTTAAGCTCATTAACAAAAAAATGCATCCAGAAAACTTAATCTTAACATATTATTTAACCCTTAAATTATAGTAGAAGTATTTTTACTCATTCTAACTGAAAAATAATTTTTAGATCATAAATCTTGTTATTTTCACAATAAAGAAATAAATAAATAATAATAGGAGTAAAATAAATGCAAAAATATAAAATGTCAAAGCGAGCTGATAATAAACTTGGGATATCAGGAGAAATAATATGAATTGAGAATTTGAAGGCGCAATTACCAACTGTAAAAAAAAAGTTTACTATAATTTTCATCAGCTTTTATTTACTCCGTAAATCTGAAACTCGAAATTTTATGGATAATTGTTTAGTAAAGGAAGACTTAACCTGATTTCTCAGAATCAATGAAAGCCACAAAAAGTGCTCGGAAGTTCTTGGAATATATAAAATGAGTTGAAATTCCTCTTAAGCACGAGTCATGTATAATTTATGAACTCGGCTTTTGAAAGAAGAAATTTAAAGAGAATTTTGAAGGCAAAAAGTTAGGAAGGAAGTGCTAGCTATTTATAGATTTTTATAAGAGGGGGTGGGAGAGAGATTTCGGAGTTATGGAATTAATACCATTAAAATTTAAAAGGCTGAAGAGCTGTAAGAAGTATAAAGATCTAGTATAAAAATATAAAAATTTAAAATATTAGTAAACATTCAATGTAGTTTCGCGAATGAGGAACAAAATAGGGAGTTTATTTATTTATTTATTTATTTTACATTTCTGTTTAAGTTCTTGATACCAGTCTCGCAGTAAACAAAGGGAAAGACCATTTTACCCGCCTCCTCATTGGTCTATGTACGTCTTTCTTTCTACATTTCTTGTTCTTTGTCTTATTTATTTTCTTTTTCCTTTTTTTTTCCAGTTTCAACACAGCTTATATTTATGATTCATATGAAAGCTTTCCTTACTTTTACACTGTTAAAAATTCAGGAAGCTTTTATGGTAAATGTTACTGTAAAATAGTGTTGACCGTATAGAAAATTTTCGTAGTAAATTGTACCGATAAAAAAAATTTGCGATTGCAGTGCCAATTGAATCACCACGTGACTTAATGAGAGATGCAGATGGCACCCTATTTCCGCTCTCTTAATGTGTCTCATCAGGTACCATGGATAGTAAAGCAGTGTGAAAAAAATGGGTCCCGGGTTCGATCCTTGTCTTTCGTATTTCGTGCTTTTTAATTCTCGTTTTCTCTTCCGTAAAATTTTACAGTAAAAAAATATTTTACGGTGAAAGTTACTGGACACATGGATGCCAGTAACTTTTACCGTAAAAGTCAGCATACGTAAAAGTCAGCATCGGCCGAAATGAGTTGAAGTAACTTTGGATTCCATCCCAAAGATAAGTAAATGTTGGAATGTCACGTTTTTTCGAGCTTTATTTTTTGCGGAAACCAAATAAATTATCTTTTAAACTAAAGCTGACGTACAATAGGTAGCAAAAATGCAAAAAAAAAAAATAAATAAATAAAAAAGAAAGATATATAAAAATCTTGCAGTTAGTGCCCTTTGCTTTCTCACGGCAGCGTAACACGTGCAATTAAAATGAGTCCAAAATCAATTAGAGACTACTAATTTATTAGAGTGTGTTTAAACAGTTAATAATTTTTCAGCAAGAATAACAGACCATTGTGTGCTAGTAAAAACTATGCTGAATATAACATAACAGGTAATGGCTTAATCATTTTTTTCTCATACATGGAATATGGTAGTATTTAAAAGATTAGTAGCTAGACAAAAAAAACTATCTGTATGGAAATCCATTTTTATATGCACTTTCTAAACGCAGGCATAAATAAAATTTAAATATTAAAGCAAGGTGAAGAAGCAAGGTTATGCGACTGATAATCTTATTAAATTTAGATCACATTAAATGATTCTGTTTACATAAAAGCAAAGAAATCTTAATTTGTTTGTTTGCATTAATACACTCAGGCACATTGAAAATAGCGACCCAAGAAGAAACCATCGGATTGAAATGAAATTTAATACACATAATGATACAGATGAGAGATTCACTTGATCTCAAAATCAAGACAATTGAACGATTAAATGGTGTTCAAGGACACAAATACAGATCAACTTCAATAGCGCGTTTGCCCACCTCTAGCTGCAATACATGCCGCCTCACGGTCCGCCATTGAGTTGATTAGATACTGATGTTGTCCTGAGGCAGATGGAGACACAAATTTGTAACAGCCAACTTCAAATCAATCACAGAGTGACACGATGGCATCTGACGTTTTAGCTGATCCCACACATGCTCAAAAGGGGATAAGTCGGGGGAGCGGGCCGGCCATGGAAGAGTCTGAAAATGACGTAGGAAGACTTGAGCAACTCTTGCTGTATGCGGACGAGCATTATCTTGCTGGAAAATTGCCCCTGGGAGACCATTTAAGAAAGGTCCTACATGGGGTCGAAGAATATCATCAACGTAACGTTGGCCGGTTAAGTTTCCACGCATCACAATTAGATTGGACCGGATATCATAGGATATGGCCCCCAGACCATTACACCAGCTGTGCGGGCAGTGTGACGTAGAGCAGTGTGGGAGGAATTGTACCGCTCACCTGGGCGCCTCCACACCCGTACACGGTTATCATCAGTCCCTAAAACAAACCGAGACTCATCACTAAACACAGCTTTTTGCCAATCTGTGACATTCCACATTGATCTGGCTTGGCTCCACTGTAGACGCAGTCGCTGATCAATCCGACGATTTCTTCTTGGGTCGCTATTTTCAATGTGCCTGAGTGTAATTTATTCATACAATTTATTGTTTTCAATGTGTTTCAATAGAAATCTTAAGGTTCCACACAATGAAATTACATTTTCATTTGTGCTTTAAAATGTAGGCATAAATAAATTTTAAAGCAAGCTAAAGAATTATATGGATGATGATATCATTAGATTTATTTCACGGTTAAGAATTTTTTTAGCAAAAACGCAAAAGAACGTTGACTTCTTTGTTACCATTAAGCAAAAGACGTGAAATAAAATGTGAAGTAAATTAAAAGCACCTCGCTAAATTGAAAAAAAAAAGGCTACATAAAAATCTACTTACGTTTGTGTAAACCGGCGTTAATTTGCATAATTGCTGTAAGGTTGTCTTTCCATCTGCCTTCATTTGATTCATTGTTGAGTGAAGCTGTAATTAATTTCCAGAAAATAACGTCTATATGTTGCTTTTTTTTTTTTTTTTGATAAAAATTCAATGTTTAGTGCAAAAAATCGTATCTCAACCACATGCCCTTGGAATGAAAAATTAATAGCTTTATATAGTAAAAATTCAATTATTAACTTAAATTTAGTAATTTAGAAAATAGTATAGGGTAAGGACTATAATGACCACTGAAAATTATAAAGACGGAGAATTTTTATTTTCCTTTGCTGAAAAAAATTCTACAAAATATCACTTACAGATATCTATCTTGTATAATAAACGATCAGTTTAAACAAGTTTAAAAGAGAAAAGATTTTAAACAAGTTTAGGTTTTTTTCCAATTGTACGAATTCTATGTTTTCTCAGAAAAAAATATTGGAGACTAAATCTTAATGCAAAAATAAATTTGATTCGGAAATCAATTTCAAAATATCATACTGAAAAACATATTTCTTGCTCACTTAAACTTGTTCTTCATTCCAAAATCAAACTAATAAAAACTAATTTCATTCGGTCCTTTTTTTTTACTATGAAAAAAAAATAGTTTTGCTAATACGTTATTAGTAAAACTATTTTGTGGCATTTAAAAAACGAACTTTCACTATTCGATTTTTGTTCACCTTCTGTTCTGTTGACTAAAAGGTTCTGATCACGAAACGCATAAACCATTAAAATAATTTACTCTAACCTTATTCTTGTCTTCAAAATCTAGTTTTCTCCAAAATACACTACTTGGGTTTTACATCAAGATCAATCATAGTTCTCATAGTTAGTAGCTTAAAACTTGAAGCATATTTATACGTAATTTATAAAATTACACGCGAAAGAATAATGCTTTAGTGTACATATGGGCCATTAAATTGATAAACTTTTTAGATTAATATATCTTTGATGTAGAGCATAGAGAACAAATTGATGTTAAAATATTTGCGATACGACAGCCTAAACTTTTTGACACAGATGTGAGAATCTGCAAACGTGAAAAATGACTTTACAGCAGATCATCATTCACGGTAGCTATCAAAACTATGCTCGTTAACGTAAGTATAATATTTTACGTCATGTCTGAGTCAGAAATTATTCACTGACCTCATGAACACGCTCAAGTGAACAAAGCGTTTTTAGATTAACCATTCAAAAAATACCTAAATTATATTTTTGACATTATTATTCAGTCAATATTGATTTATATAGATATGAAGCCTTATGCTAGTAGGTAAAAGCAATTAAATTAGATAAAATGCCCTTTTAAAGACCTCAGATTTTATACAAATTAATTTTTGTCAGGAGCAAAAGTTTGAAAGTAAAAAAAAAAACTTAATTTTTAATAACTTAATAAAAAAATTATCTATTCCGCTATTTTTAATTATATAAAACTTTAAGGTAAGAAAATGGATTGGAGAAGTTTAGAAACATTATTTCATTTTTACCCAATCATGAGCATAGAGAAAAATAATACATCACACGCGGATACAAACAATTTACTAGTTTTGAAGAATAGAAATTGTCAAAAAAAAAAAAAAAACAGTTGATGGTTGTATTGTACGAAAAAAAGTAATCATTATAATTACTCGACAGCTAATTAATCAGTAACTTATGCAGAAAATGATTCCAAAATACTGAACAATTGTTACGTAAACGAAAATAACGAAATTTTATTTCAGTGGCAAAAACTGGCGCTAAGAGAAATACTTAACAAGGAAAGACAAACATTTAGAATTCCTTTCAAATCGGAAAAAAAGGTCATTGTTTGTTTAATCAATGCGAAATATCTTCTTAAAGGTACATCTTTTTGAGCAAACGTACATTTCAGAAAGTTAAAAATCATGCGAAACATGTTTCAGCAATCAGTTCTTAAATCTACTTTCAAAATAAATAAATTTGTTTATAGAGATTTGAATTTTTAATAAGATCTCAGCACTTCAAATATTCTCTTAAATTCTCATTCCATTGATGATCCCATTTCATACGGCTGTTTTACGAGAACTTCAAAAGAATTTTTTAACTCGAAAACTGACTTTCATTTCTGTTCCTTTTAAATAAAACTGAATATTACTTTAACTCACTTTCTGACTATTGCAAGCAGAGGGAAATATCGTTATTTAGGAATAACGAGGCTGCATTCAAATTACAAAAAAAAGTTCTTTTCTTTGTTTTAGGAGAAATATTAAAGGAGCAGAGAAGAGAAAATAAGAGATGCAGCTGTTTTTTGTTTTGTTTAATAAGTTTTACATTGTTTAGAAAGAGCAAAATCTGATTAAAAAGAAAATTATGATAGCATTCCACTATAACGTACACTACAAGTTAATGTCTCAACAAGAGAGCTTTGATCAATTATATAATCGTAACAACCCGGCGATCCGGAAGTTCTAGAATTACGTGTTAAATGAACGCGATAAAATGTCCAGAACCGCCAGTGGGTTAATCATTGCATGGTAAGAAAATTTAGTACACGTAAAGCATTTCCTAGATGTAATATTTTATATAATAATAATAATAATAATAAAACTAGAAGAGCTGGACTACGAAGCTTAGCTAAAAACTTCCAATATTTTTTCCTAAATAATTCAGTTAAATAACTTAAACAAGACATGAAGTAATTTAAATGAACCAGAATATTTCATTGCTTTGTGGGGGAAATTTTATCGCTTCAAACTCTCACTTACGTACTTGAAACATTATACGACGCTCTCTCCCTAACAACCCTGAGTTAATGCTCTCTCCCGAATTTTCGCAAAGAGCGATGTGCAATTTCTACAACTGTCTTCATTAATTACAGCATTTTGAAGTCATAAAGCACATCGTATAAACAGCCGAGTTCTTACTCAAATAGTAAACCTTATGGGGGGCGCAGGAATGGGATGACTTGTCCAATCCAGATAAATTTGCTGGAACCACACCAACAGCTAATTATTGCTTCTCTTCCGTCGCAAAGATAAATATCATCATGGCACGCAAGTAAATTATACGATGTGCTTATTATGCAGTGCAAATTTATTACCAACATATGCACGAGTGTATTTGTTCCGAAATCGTGAAGTTTTGCAATGAAAGAAAGTTTTCTAAAAAGTATATTCGTGTATCTGGAGTAGAGTTTTTCCTTTACTGTGATGTTTTATTTAGAACATAAAAACTCGATTTTGGAATAAGATCTTGTTGTGTACTTTTAATTCATCTAGATACTCATCATCCTTTGAAATGCTTAGTAATTTCTTTCTAACAATCTCAAAAGTTAAAACATTCACTGAAACCACTTCAAAATGAAAATTAAAAATTTTAATTGAAAATCTCATACATTTTGCTGCAGTGTGTCTTCTATGCAACACTGTTAAGGCTTCTTTTTTCTTCAGTTTGTCCTTAATATTAATAGATTTTAGCAGCACTATTTTACACGAACATAATGGAAAGAATATTTTTTTAATAGTGATTCGCAGTTCGGAAGGGGGGAGGTCATGATAGGTATGACCTCCACCCTTCCCCTTAAGCCACTGAATAATAGGGTGAAATTATATTTTGAAGATGTATACATCAAAATTTTCACCTTAGATTCGATATTTCAGTCCGAAATGTTGCCCTTCTGATAACAGCCCCCTCTAAAGCCAGAAACCACAATGGAATCCACAACTTGAGTCAGTTCTTTGCCAAATTTGATACAGAGGTTCTTTGATGCTCTAGAATTCGTGTTGGGGTCTGCCTACGTGGGTCGAAACTCCCTATAGAAGAATTCCACTAAGAAATCCGTAAAACGAAATGTTTCCGTTGACGAAAACTCCGAACTTTTGAATCAAAAACTGCTCTTTTCTATACGTAGCCTTCATACTTTACAATATCTTTAGATTTTTATTACATTTCTTCTAAGCCTGATTTTTGAGCATGCGTCCTTGAATGCATTGTTTATTTTCATGGTAAACTGAGCAACGCCGGGAAGTGCAGCTAGTATTAGATAAAGAAGAAAGTAAAAATGAAAAATATACAGTCGAGCCCGCTTAATACAACAGGGAAAAAATACTGTAATAAGAGAGATATTCCGTTATCCGGGATCAAAATAATGCATTATAACGATCTGGTACGTTGAAGATGTATTATATTAAGCGGATGTAAATTAAAACATGTAACGTTTTGGGAATTATGAAATTTCTATTGACTTTCAGCTCAACATACTCTTTCTCGTAAAAATTCCTTTAATAATCTGAAACGGCAGTTAGCGATGCGATGTAGATTATGAAAGCAAGTGATATCGGCACTTAAAAAGTAACAGGAATAAAGAAGCATTTCGAAATAAAGTTTTTGTTTCGGCCAACGTTATTTTTTACTCAAATTCGATCTAATGTAAATTAAAAGAAAAATAAAACTGGCAACGACAAATTTCAACAGAGTCGTTGGAGCAAAATTTCAAATCACCAGCCCAAATACGCATATGATAAGTGCGTAACAGCTTTTAGTAATTTGAAATATAACACTTTTTTGTAGGTGATTTATTTGACTCACTGATTCCTAAGCATTCAATCCAGTCCATCTCCGGGAAAAACAATCGCAGTTGCTTCACTCATCTGGTAGATTCTCATCACTTTCTTGCCGCTGCTAGTCAAAGAGAATTTTAATGTCCCTATAAAGTTCCGAAGTGGAATGCCGCATCTTTCATGTGTCTCAAATGTGTTCAAATTATCATGACTCTCAAAGTCCCGTGTACGTCCAGCAGTCACAATTACACCAGACTTATTTTTACACTAGATCTCTCATTTGTTTGATAGGTGCCATCTCATCATGATTTTATTATATTTCATTTGACTAATTTTAATAAGGCTGGAGTTTGGATTGCTACAAAAACAAATACATTTTTAAAATTATTAACGGAAAAAGAACGAAACAAATAAACGAAATAAAAACGTAACCATGTTAACAATATGAAAAGTTGATTTCCGTTGATAAAATATTTCATTTAATCTTTATTTTCAAACAAATTTTATTCTCGAGCTTAACCATTTTAGAATAGTTTAGCTTGCTTTGCTGAAGGTAAGCCTTGAATTTTCGGGATTTTAAAAACCATTATTACAGCTCTTCTAATGCTCGTAGAAACTTCAAAGTGACATCATTTTTAGCAAAAAATTTCAAGCTTTCAAATGACATAAGACTTGAAAATGTGTATGAAATATTTCTTCAATATTTTATCGAATTTTTGCTAAGAATTAGAAGAGAAAAAGAACGAAATAGAATTTTCGAAAAATCGCTTCGTAGTGCATAACCCCATGCTACAAACTAATTTTGTACCAGATTTCATGAAAATCGACCGAACAGTTTTGGCGCTACGCACGTAACAGACGGAAGAAGGACAGACCCACCTTCAGCTTTGTTATTGGTAGAGATAAGTTACTTGAGTAAAATGTAAAGACCTTAATATAACGTACTTTAAGTTTTTGCATTTCTTAACAAACTGCCATCTGAATATTTTAAAAATGATATTCCGTTATTTTAACACTTCAGTGTCTAAACGTAAGGAAACGTATAAACGTCTAAACGTATGAACAAGGAAAACAGCCTCTCTTCTTCAATTAACACGTAAAAAATAAATAAAACTGAAATTTGTTTTTGTTTTTTCTAGAGAAACGACTCTTATCTCAATATAAAGGAATATATACTTGGTTAAATGGTATATTATAAAACATATGTTAAAACTGGAAATTAGAACAGAGGATTACACACAGTATTTTACAGTAGTATATACCAGTCTTATACAGTATAATACTGGCAGCCGAGGTTTAGTTTAAAACTGTAAAATGCACAGTATTAAACTGTCAAATTATTAATTTTACAGTTTATTAATGTTCATTTTACTGTTTTAAACTCGAAGCTCTGACGCCAGTATTATACTGTAAAACCAAGAGTTTATGTTTTGCAGCGTATTAGCAGTCTTTGTCAGTATATTTATGCTCCAAATCTCAGGCAACTTCCTAGAATCCAAAACCATGTAGGTGTTATCACATTTCAACCCCAAGACCTTGAGATAATAACAGAAAACCCCTTTACATCCGATACAACATAAGATATCATCTAAAGCAGTTTAATAAATCAAGACTGCTCCCCACTATAATTGTTCAGAACTGCACCGCTGCGTGGAGACACATCAAGCCGTAGCAGGTAATGGCAGGAACTCGTATCTTAATAGCTCGCGTAAAGATATCCACACATGTACATTATAATCAGCACACCAACATTTGCCAAAAACGGAAAGATAAATCCCGTTATCACATACGTTTGGATACATTTCTTTACAATAATTTACCCTTTCTCTTAGTCCTAGCTAACAAAGTTTAAACATTCAAATGGTTATTTTTGTACAAATGAACAACTTATTATTGAAAACACATTTGTTAAAACAAAAAAAAAATTGATTTGTTATATTTCATTAATTCTGCTTTGATTTGCTCTGTTTTATAGCTGAGTCTATTTTTATTGATGCCCTATGTTTAATTTGAAGAGTTGGCTTTTTACTTATCTCAGATAAATAAAAGTCAAGGAAGGATTTATTCATGACTGAAACAAGCTTTTTATCTTTCGAAAACATTTACGAGAGCCTGGAAGACGACTATAAACACCAGCAGAAACAAGTTCAGGTCTATTGCAAAAAGTGCCTTCGTGACATATAGCGTGTTAATTAACTAACGCTGTACGTTTCTTTCTGTCTTTCTTTCTTTTTAGAACATACATTAATTTTATGTTCCATTTAATGGACATAATTAATAATTGTTTACTTTTGTTAAAAAGTAAAATATGTGTCTATATTACCGCATTTTAAATTGTCATAAGTAAAACATTGTTTGATAAATGAAAAGAAAAGAAAGGTAAACGAATAATAGCAGCACGTTTAATTTTCCGCCGAAAAGAAATTTACACAAACAGAAATGATTTTTTTGTCTAAACCTCTGTGTCTTTTTCTCGGTTTAGGATGGAGCCGGCAAAGGTTTTTTACTTTAACTTAATGGTAATGTGAGTGGAAATTAAATTTGGAGAAGTTATTTATAAATCGTTTGAAATTAAACATTCGTTGCTTCAAGTATCATGCTAACGTAGAGATAGTTTTCTGGTCAAATTAATAACAATTTTTTGAAAATTGGTTTCCAAACAACATAAAAAGTATACCGTGGCTGCAACTTGTATCAATCACGTTTGTTTTGAACACCGCTTATATCAAGCACGTTTGTTATAATCAGTTTTGATTCAATAAAGCGGTTAATCAAATAAAGAAAAATACTGTTCTGTTTTTGACAATTTGATTCATCAAAGCGGCTGATTCAGTTAACCACTGATTCAATTAACCGGAATCCACTGTATACGTGAATAAATCAAATAGTCACCTTTTAAAAATTAAAAATGTTTTATATTGAATTTTCCCCAAAAATTATTATTTTTTCATATTTAGGTACCTTCAGA
The DNA here is from genome assembly GCA_038373865.1 of Uloborus plumipes. Taxonomy (NCBI): domain Eukaryota; kingdom Metazoa; phylum Arthropoda; class Arachnida; order Araneae; family Uloboridae; genus Uloborus; species Uloborus plumipes. The sequence continues at coordinate 26,975 of JAXGGA010011168.1, forward strand.
AAATTAGGAAATTTTTAAATATTTTATAAAGCTAAAAATCACTTCTTATACTTTTTACTTACATAACATGCGAAAAGGTATGTTTTTTTAAATTGATTCAATTTTATACTCAGATGTCAAACAAAACAAGAGCGTTTGAAAATATTTCAATGGAATTACTGTAACTAGTAGTCATTAAACGCCAGCAAGGGATCTAGAGGTTCCAGAGGTGTGTACAGGTTCTTCCAATATAAAAGAAGAATTGCATCCTTTAGAAAATGAAATACATTTTTGAAATGAAAATTGCCTAATGAAAACTCATTCTACCGTCATATTCATCTTAGCCATTACTGCCATTGAATAACTTTATGCTCTTAAAAGAAAGAAATAAGACGCAGATGGAATCATTAAGGCGTGGAGATTGGAAGGAAATATTCGACTTCTTGCTCTTTTGATAATCAGACTCGCTATCAATGAATGGCTGATATTATTTTAATAATTCAAAGTTCAACGAGCTTACGTAACTGAGATTTAACATTAAAAGTTTTCACAAGGCGTCAAACTATCTTAAATACTATTTACAAAATTTATTTAGAAGATCGTGGAATTCAAATTTTAGGATGAAGTTGAAATATTTATTTATTTATTTTTAAAAATACCTCAATTTTTTTAACTTGTCATTCATTTTTAAGGTTAATTAAAATATGTATTTCCTTTCCTTACGTTAAAGAGGAAAATATGAAAGATATATTTTAGATTATTTTGTCTGATATTCCAACATTGAAATAAATAACTTTTGAGAAAGCATACATTAAGTGTTTATGTATTGCAGCTCTATACAAATACATATACATAAGGCTTGTACCCAGGTAGCACACTTCGTTGAATTAACGTTTTAAAATCGTTGCCATCGTTGAAAATCCGTTAGGTTGCGATTCTAACGATTTTACAACGTTTTTAAAACGCAAATGTTTTCCGTTGAAAATCAAGTTGTGTTTTTAACGATTTTACAACGTTTTTGTAACGCAAATGTTTTCCGTTGAAAATTAAGTCCAAAAACAGCAGCAGTCTACATCTCAACACTCTCGTCTTCTCTTGCAAGCAGCCATTACTTCAACGGCAGACAAAGAAAAACATTTGTAAAGAATGTTCATCTCAAAGGTACGTAAAGTATTGGAAATTGTATTTTACTTACTATAAAATATTTTATATTTCTCTGTTTTCCATTTTCCGTATTGTTTTTTGTGTTATAATTCTGTGTTTTACATTTTTCGTATTCTTTTATAGTTATCTGCATTCACGTATAAAATTTTAAAAATCTATGTGCATTGTTAAAATTAAAATTGTATGTAGTAATTGGTTAATTGTGTTCCTATTCTTTTTTTTTCTTTTTAATTTCATTGATTATGTGAATTTTGAGAAGATGCATCCAAATACTTAAAGGAAATCGTAATTTAATTTTGGGGGAGATATGAAAACTTCAAAAGAAGGAACGCTATTCTAGCATTATTACTTCGAATTGATATTTTGGAATCGGCTGCCATTTTGAAAATAGTTGTCGGAAGAATATTCTGTGTTTACAATTTTATTACGTTTATTTTTTAACTAGCGGATTCATATCATTGCTAAGAAATAAAAAATATATTTAGATGCTTAGAAGGATTATTAAACAATATTTAAATAACAATATGTAGTTTTTACACATTTTTATCAAATATTCGAAATATTTTGAATGCAAGGTTGAGATTACTGTATGAAACATAAGTTTCGTATGAAAGAACTATCAGGAATAAAATCAGGAATAATATAGTCTAGCTGTACATCTCCCCTTGTGGTTGAATTCGACTGTTCCCTAGGGGGTGTTTTACCCCCTTTTTGGGGTAAATCATTTCATTTCAATGCAGTCTCAAATGATATGAATTGGCACGACCACTTGGCGATATATATCCATGCTTTTGGTCGCCAAGTGATTGACGTCAGCTTGGCGACTTATTGTCAAATTGGCGACAAATTTGCCAATTTTTTTTTTTTTTTTTTTTTTTGAATTTAGGTTCAATTTGGCGCTATTGGCGATATTTTGCGAAAAATCCATTGAATGTTGTTAAAATCGGCGATATTTGGAAAATTAATCATTGTAAAACATTTTTTTGCATTGTTTCGTGGCAACTAGAGGTGTAAATGCTTGAACTGCTACCTTGCTCACTCCAAGCACTATTTTAACACTTAAGGCATCTACTAAGGCAGGAATTCAAGTGAAACAGGCGATCGCAAATTGCAATCGCTACTGGAAGTGAATTACATTAGAACGTTTCTTGATAAAAACATCGTGACGTTAGCCTATGAAAAACGAGCTAGATAAAACGTCACAGCCTACTTGGCGAATAAGAGGAGATCGCTGACTGCTTGTGAGCTCTTATTGGCTCCACCCGTAGTGACGTCAGTGCGATTAGCATTTATAGCGATTGTAACTTATCCAAATTTGGGAATTTGCGATTGCAATGGTGAGTTGCGATTGTCCGTGTTTCACTTGAATTCCTGCCTAAGTTATTTTCACGTAAAAAGAAGTTGTGTGGGGTCCAATAGTGTATTTTTTCTACTATTTTTCAAGTTTTGGTGATTAAAACTTAATTAAATTAATAAAATAATAATAATGTGGTTCAAGCAAAAAGTCTCTGACATACCATTATGAGGGGCAAAAAAAAAAGCAATTATATTATTTATTTTTAACCCTTTGAGCGGCCACGACGTAAAATTCCGCTTTTTGATATTTCATTAGATGAATTTACCGTCCAGAATTTTGGAAAAAAGTACCAATGAAACTAGGAACTAAATTATTGATCTCAAGTTAATTTCAAAAAAATAAAATATATTACTTAGAGGCAGAAAAAAATTATTAAGTGGTTCTAAAGTAGAACCCATGGCACTTAAAGGGTTTTAACAAAATATTGATGAAAAAAAAATGGAGATTGTTTTAAACTTCTCAAATTAAAAAAATCAAACTTTAAATTTTCTATTAAATTAGTTTTTGCTTTTAATGTGGAAAATAT
>JAXGGA010011168.1:32500-43551 GCA_038373865.1 Uloborus plumipes
TTATTCATTGCACACGTTAGCAATAAACTTGTTAATTATCTTTTACTTGCTGTCGAGTTTTAGTGTTGCACTATATATTTTTCTTCCTTCCTTTTTTTGCGACATTTTTTGTCTATTACCGATTTGTGCAGTAGATACATGTGTTTGAAGTATTCCTAGAGCAAAGGTTTCATATTTAACTCTTTATTTAATAGAGGAATATTCAAAAAAATCTGATATGGACCCTCACACTACTTCCTTTTACGTGTAAATTTCTTAGTAGATGCCTTAAGAGTTAAAATAGTGCTTGGAGTGAGCAAGATAACAATTCAAGCATTCACACCCCTAGTTTGCCACGAAACAATGCAAAAAAATGTTTTACAATGAATAATTTTCTAAATATCTCCGATTTTAACTTCATTCAGTGGATTCTTCGCAGAATATCGCCACTAGCGCCAAATTGAGCCCAAATTCCAAAAATAATTCTTTTCGCCAACTTGGCGATTTGTCGCCAAGTTGGCGTCAAACACTTGGCGACCAAAAGCTTGGCGATATATCTCCAAGTGGTCGCACCAATTCATATCACTTGTCTGCATTTTAATTAACAGTGATTTACCCCCAAAAGGGGGAAAAACACCCCCTTGGGAACATTCGAATGCAACCACAAGGGGAAGTGCACAACTAGACGCCTCTCATCGTCTATATTCCAATCTAGAAACTTCTATGGTGGATAGTTTTTGAGTTATGCGACATACATACGCACATACATACGTACATACAGACGTTACGAAAAAATTCGTCGTAATTAACTCAGGGGTGGTTGAAAAGGATTTTTCGACTGGTTATATGTTGGTAGGTACAGATATGCACGTGCTGACAGGTCGAGAAAACTACTCAATATTGTGATTTTATTGAGATTTTTTTTTTTTTTTTTTTTTTTTTGCGATCACAATGCATCCTTTACTACGTAAAAGGAAGTAAAAAAGCCTTTCTGATGTTCATGGAAAATTTCTACATAATGCACGTTTGTTACAACGAACTTTCAAAGAGGGCTTTCATAAGCTACACAGCACATATTAGCGTTAAAGACACGCTTGATAGTAACCCCAAGTAGCACACTTCGTTTTTTAAAGGTTGTAAAATAGTTATTAACGTTGTGACAACGGATTAAAAACGTTTATAAACGTTTAAACGTTTTTTGTGCTACCTGGGACGTCATTTCAACGGAAAGCGTTAATTTTTTTAACGTTGAAAAAAAAGCATAAGCCACGAAATATATTAGCGTTAAAAACACGATTGATACTAACGCAATTACAACGGATGGCATTAACGGTTTTTCAACGTTGAAAAAATGGTTGAAAAATAGCATAAACAATAAGACATATTAGCGTTAAAAACACGTTTGATACAAACGTCATTTTAACGGTAGGCGTTACCGTTTTTTCAACGTCGGAAAAAAAGGTTGAAAATTAGCATAAACAACGAGACATAGTAGCGTTCGAAACACGTTTGACACCAACGTTGTTTCAACGGAAAGTGTTACGTTATTTTAAGGTTGAAACATTTGGTTGAAAAACAGCATAATCAACGAGACCTATTAGCGTTGAAAACACGTTTGACACTAACGTTGTTTCAACGGATGGCCTAACGGATTTTCAACGTTTAAATAACGTTAAAACAACGAATGTGTGCTACTTGGGTAAGGGAATTTCTTAATTCTTTGATACGTAAAATCTATATGTTCGCTTTCTCTATTTCTGGTGTTTTGGTAAATGAATCTTTAGTAGTTTTTACTTCTAACGATATCAAACACATAAAAAAAGATTATCTTCTTTAATACAACCAATTGTGAAGAAAAAATGTTATTTAGCTTTTTTTCTATGTTCTAACCATTTGGAAAATTGTTTGAAAAAGAAACACTAACATATAATTCATTCTAAAAGGTGTGTCAAACAAAGTAGTCAAACCCGCGTAATGGAATAGCCAAATTGCCGCGAAAAAATATTCTAATAAGTGTGATATTCCTTTATACGGGATCAAAATAATGCATCATAACGATTCGATGCATTGAAAATGTATTATAATGTCTATTAATGTATATTAATGTATAAAAATGTATATTAAGCGGAATATTTTTATATTGTAACCGATATTCTAATAAGCGGGCTCGACTGGCTCGACTACACATAAGTAAATAAAATAAAAACAAATAATTAAATTAGTTGAGGGAAAACTGTTGCCATAAACTTTGAACAATGTATTTTCACTGATTCTATTGTTTTATTTATTTTTTTACTTAAACTCCCGAAAAAATATTTTGTAAAAGCGTCACTACGTAACTTATTTATCATGTTTTCAGCAAGAATGTACTTAAATAAATATATTCCTGTTACACACCTGGAAACATTCTAACTCACGACATCAAAATGATTTAAATAATAAAAGTGAAGTGTTCGAGAATATTTTTAATTACTTATTCAAAATGCCTTTTTAACTACAACTAAATTCACATAGAAGATGTAAGTAAGGGAAGGGTGGACATGGCGGCCACCCTAAGGAACATCTTTTTTTTCCACCCCTAAACTATATTGAAACATTTTATAAATCCCTTCAGCATTTAGTATGGTTACTTAGGCCTGATTAAAAAATATAAACAACTAGATTTTTTAACTTTATTTGTACAAAATTTTTACTTTACCAAAAGCTGTCAACGTGGTCACTTTGAGCCACTAGGTAGAGCAAAGTGGCCACTGCCTAAATAGATTTAGATAGTATGGAAAAAAATGAAATGCACTTAGTTTCAGAACTCAGAACAATTGTATTAGGGTTTTAAGCAAAAATAGGCATTACTAAAAGTATGTGAAGTTATGAAATCACTGGTATTTGCATAAATTGCTAATAAACTCATTAGCCTCTTCTTCGGATCCAGTGCAGGCTTCGTGAGCACATTTGAAGCACCCAGAACATCTAATCCAGCCTTCGTTGTCCTTAATTTTCGCTTAACAATCACCACAAAAAAAAAAAAAAAAAAAAACAATCGACGTAGCTGACGTTGCCTTCAAAGTGGCCACTTTGCAATCTAGCGCACCATTTTCGAAAGAACAATATTTCATGCACAACCCGTTGTTGTATCTACTGTTGAGACATATGAATTCAAAGCTAGAAACATGGTGTTTTGCACTATTCATGTAAAATTTACTTCACCTAGTCCTACAATAAACTAAAGCGAAACATGTGATGTACTTACCTAACATCAGAGGGTCGAAAAAGTGGAAAAATTGTGATATCTCCGTGAGTTTGCGTCTGAGCGGCACCAAACTATAACACAACAACGGCTGCCGGGCGAGTAGTTGAGTCTATTGCCGCTAGTCTGCAGCACTATATAGGGATTAAAACTTCAAGTGACCACTATGCCCACCCTTTCCTAAGCTTTGTCAGAAATTAAGTTAGATTAAATTATTCTTTTCAAAAATATCAACTACAAATTACACATTTTAATGATGGTGCTAATCGGTGTATTATGTGCATAAAACTAACATTTACCTATCCTATTACATACAACGATTTCTTATTTGTTGAAGCACCTATACTTTATTTCCAGGAAATGTCTTCATTTTAAAGAATGGCTGTGCTCAACTATAATTTGATTCGGAATTGTTGTTTCTTATTTCATTTCACGCTGTGTGTTAACTTTTAGGTCATCATATACTCGACCATCACCCAAAAAGAAAAAAAAAAGCAAACCAATTACTTTAAAACATATAATGCACCTAAAGAAACGTAAGGCAGGATATGAAAATGAATGCTGTATTTATAATATACATTAGAATCGACAGAAAGTGCGTTTGATTTTGCACTATGGATTTTACCTTAGCATGGGCTAAAACTTCATAATTTTCAAAAATGGTCTTGCTGCTGGAGACAAAAAAATATAACAAATAAAAAAACCCCCATCCTATTGATTGTTTGAAGTTATTAAATCTTCAATTTTCCCCTTCCAATTTCAATTAACAGGGTAATTTCTCATAGATTATTATGCATGAAACGATTCACTGATGTTAAGAAGTTGGAAAGAAGTAATATCTGAACAGCGTTATTGCCATTATTTCAAGACCTATAGAAATACCTGCCATTCAAGTTATTTGAGAAAATATGCAAATAATATTCTCTGAAATTAAAGTCCATTGCATATCATCAGCAGTAATGGCATCCATTAATTTGCATAGCACATTCGGCATTAAATGTTCTTTTAATGTTCTAAAGCTTCTGCTTTTCCCCATTAATGAAGAGAAACGGACACTGGCGCTAAGATTTGATGGGTATAGGTTTACGACTAAAAGATCTAGTTTCTAAATGGAGAATAATAATAATTGTAACTACGTTATGCAAATGAGTCAGCGATTTAATGATGTCAATATCCTTGTAATATTAGAAGGAACATAAGAATGTCTATTTTTTTTGAACAACTTTAGGTTAAATTGTAATATAACGTTTGTTAGAAAGTAAAGGGTATTATTCTTAATTCAAAGTTTCCCCCCCTTTTTTTTTTTTTTTTTTTGACGCACGGACTGGCATGATTTATCGAACAAAACTTGCGGACCCAAAACATTTTTGTCTTTTTTGGCAAATTGAAGAAAAAAAATATGATGTGGACCCACACTACTTCCTTTCACGTTTAAACTTCATAATTAGATACCTTAAGTGTTAAAATAGTGCCTTAGTGTGAGTAAAATAACAATTCGAACATTTACACCCCTAGTTTGCTACGAATCAATGCACAAAAAAAACAGGGTTTACAATGATTCATTTTCTAAATATCGCTGATTTTAACACATTTGGTGGATTTTTCGCAAAATATCGCCTATAGTGTCAATAAAAAATCATTTTTTCACCAAATTTCGCTAATTTGGCGGTATGTCTCAAATTTGGCGACACACTCTTGTCGACCAAAAGCTTGTCGATAGATCCCAACGTGGTCGTGCTTAATCACTTCAGTCTGCATTGAAATTAGACCTGATTTGCCCCAAAAAAAGGGGGTAAAAGATCCCTTGGGAACATTCGAATGCAACCACAACAGAAGGTGCGCAATTAGACCCCCCTTAGAGTTATTATACCAAACTAGAAGCTTCTACGGCGTACTGTTTTTGAGTTATGACACATGCATACATCACAAAATCCACTTTAAAAAAATATCATACAGACATTATTAATATAGTTTTTTCTCTTTTTCTTTATCTTTCTTGGTTTTATTTTATGTATTTATTTTTTAATTACGAAATTTTTTAGCGTAAACCAGAAAAAGAAACCTCTTTTCTGGATCTGTAAAAATCTTTCTGTGACCGATTCACTAGACAACTGGCTGAAAATCGCTGTTTTAATTTTGCTTATAATTAAATCTTTAGATAGTTTAATATTTCATAGCTTCAGACTTTGTAGAGTATATTTCCAACAGCGAGCTTTAGAAGGTTTTGCTTTAAATCAAAAGGCATAACACATTTGTTGCTTTCGAAACTCCCAAAAGAGAATAATCACACTTGAAATTCCACAAGCTGATGAGTGGGGAAGAATTCGGTCGATTAATATCCGTAACTTTGCACTTCTTAGTTGAAAGAAAGGTAGATTTGAAAGCTAGGAACGCAGCAAGGGTATTATGGAATTAAAGTAGAATTCTTTCCAAATCCACCCTTTTAGGGCACATTGTTAAGCATTGTATGTTAATATTCTCACAAATATCCTTTTGCAGTCGTGAAAAAAAGTAACGCTGTCGTGTTTTTAGACTATTCACACTGGAGACATGAATTATGGGGATTTTCTATTAATAAGCAACCACACCTACTTTCTTTTCAGCTAGGTTTCTAAATACTGTAATACATAAATTTCTATTATGCATTGAAATTTTGTTAATGAGCCATCTTCATGTAAGGACTGGTCTTATCTGAAAGTTTTCAAGGAAAACTGTTTTAACTCAGGATTCTAATTAGCATCAACATTTAACATCCTGTACTAAATTTGATGAAATTGATTCAGCAATAGCCCGGTGTAGTGATGTCTAAACTATCTTGGGTATGTCTCAAGGATTTTTGTTTTGTTTTGTTTTCTGTTAGTATTATTTTTTTACTTATTTTTTTTTAGATACTTTTTATAACAGCCCACTAAAATAACATCACATATGACAAATTAACTTAAGGTTTTTCCGATGAATTATGATCTTTATTCTTGAAGAAACATGATTTGAAACCTTATTATACTTCAATGAAAAACTTATTTCTGAGCTCTTTTACAAATGCCCAAAGTTTATAACTATTCAGTAATTTTTAGGCTATGATTATTATATTTTCGTTTCCTAGCGTTAATCATACTTTTTTGCGATATAGGTTTAAAAGAATGTTTCTTTTTAATGTCCCAGTTTCATTTCTGAAAATTAATTCAGTAGTCTTCCATAACTCATTTCAAGTTTGAAGTAGCAGAAAACATAAAACTTTAATGCACAAGCAATCTGTTTCATTTTCAATTGTTTTGTATGTTGCTACAGTTGCTTAGAACCACTTCATGAACTCATTCTTCATGGTACTATAAGAAATTTTGGGAGCACAAGTGTAGTTTAGTTCTAAATTACCCTTGAAGAGCACGCCTTGAAACCTACTTTTAACGGGCTAGAGCTCAGATCTCAAATTTCTTACTGCCGAAAATACCTCGCCACCCAACATACACTCCTTAACACGCTCGTATGTAGAATGCTCATCCACCTTCGCATTCTGACGGAGGACAAATTCCTTACAAGCACGCTAGAATGCGATATAGCTCTAACGCACTCCGTCCCCATCAACGGGGGTATATTAAGAGAGTCCATTTACATATTTACGGTATTCAGATCTGATTGCTTCTCTGTGAACTAAGCAGAAGTTCGAAATTATTGATATATATTTTCGAGCAATTGACTTCTCCCTATGAGATTCGCTGAGTTTGGAATATTGAACTTCGCTTTTTCACTACTTCTAGGTTGAAATACCACCATTTATTTTTTTAGTTATCACTACTTTGAGGTTGTTTTTTTTTTAATTTTTTTCATACTAATGCGGAATATTTTTGCCTTTGAAATGCCGCAAATACCTAAGCATGTTATTAATTTCTACGTCACTTAGAGGGGGGATTCAAACCATTCTTTTCACAATAAAGTATTAAATTATGATATAATTACCAAATAGCTAAATTTTGCACGCTGAACGTACAATAATTCGGCGCTTGTTTGGAGTGGTACTCATCGATAAAGACTAAGGACACAGATGTCTTGGTGATATAACATATCACACGCACAGAGACCGCTATGTCTACTGCCTTTAATCGAAGAACCGTTTTATTCCTTGGTTTTGATTGTTGAGATAATCTCAACAACTTGGTTCCGGGGAAATTTTACTTAATTTTGATAAAAGACACATACAGTAAAATTGACGATTTTACAGTTCATTGCTGTGCATTTCATTGTTTTAAAATAACACCTCAGATGCCAGTATTATACTGTTAAAACAACAGTTTAATTTTTGCTGAGTAATGCAAAAAGTAACAATAAGTAATACATGTTGTTTTCAACAGAAAATATTAGCATTTCAATAACATCAATAGTAAAAACCAAGTTATTAATGTCGAATCAATAAAAAGAAGTCTTGGTTAGTTATTAAGTCCTTATTTATTAAAATTTCGGCCTCCTGATTCGATTAAGGGGTCTACACGTAATTTATTACTTATTTGTATGCAAAAAAAAATTCCATAGCGGAATTTCAAAAAAATTATACAGAATCGTGAAAACTTCTGTCCTTAACTTTAATCAAAAACTTAAATTTTAGTGAAACGCCTAAAAAGTTCGATCTAGTTGTAATTCTTTTAGGAGTTTTATATGATTATGGTGTCCGTTAAGTTTAAAATTAATTTTTTGAAAGTAAGAAATTTTAAGACTTGTATATGTATATATTTCATGTTACTGCAATTTAAAAATCTTGATGTTTTTTTTTAAATGTGAAAATTTGTTTTTCTTTTCTTTTTTATTAATAACTTTGCATTTCTTTGTAACTGTTTTAATAACCAAACATGGCATAGCGTGTTCTCCTTAAAGAAGTAAATATCATTGCTGTATCTGAAACTAGAAAAATTTTCTAGCATAAGATTAATGAAATGTATAAGATTTTATTCAGATCACGTTATTTAAATTTTAAAGTAACAATACGAAAAAAAAAGTTTAAATTAGAAAATGTAAGTTTTTTGTGTTGCATTTTAAAGTTCTAATGCAAAACGTCCATAAAATGCCGTTGATTTTTATAAAATTTTACAAAAAATATTTCAGTTATTTTTCGGATTAGTTTTTTGAAACAGTCACTACACCAATATATCAAAAACAAAAAATGGGGGTGGGGGCTTAAAAAATGACCGAACTCTGAAATTCAAACCAGCTGTTTAAAGAGAGAAAAAAAAGCACAGGGAGGGCATCGACTAATGTATTTAAACATCCAATCTCAGGAACCAGCGTCATCTGCAACAGTTTTCGATTCGCGTAGCGATGACGTTTCAGGAACCGATAATAAAGTCATCTAATATCGATGATTTGCCGTATCATCTGCAACGATCGGTTAACGGAGAAAGTTGTGGCGCCATTAATGACATTGTGGAGCAAAATGAGACTCCGAAGAAAAGGAGAAAAAATCACGCATAGAACCTTTGATTGCGATCGCAAACGAAAATCACGTGACATTTACGCTTCCAGAGATAATGACTGGCTATCGATTGGTCTTTTCTTAAGTCTTTGGATTCGATTTACATGGGGATTGCTGATGCAGAGTCATTGACTCGATGCTGAGTTATAAAATATTTTTGGATAAAGAATTAATTTGTCTGCGCTTTTGTTTTTGACCGTTGCTGCATTGAATCACGCTCAAACTGTTTTAGGAGACACATAAGAAATGTTTAATAAAAACATCAAAAATAAAAAAAAATGTATATTAAGCAATATTATTAATGTACGTAGAAGCCTGGGGATTAATTTCAAGCATGCTCGCTTGTTATTGTAAAATAGTAAATGACTTTAAAACGATCGTACTCTTAAAGGAAAGTATTTGGTAGCTAAAAACCGATTCAATACCTTATCTATTACGGCACAGTAAAACGCTTTGAAATGAAAAATTGTTTTTATTGCTATAAATGCCATACTGAAGTGACACAAATGTAAAATTCATAATTTATGAAAATAAAAGAACTACTTTCGAAAGACTTTTGTAGTTCACACCAAGAAGACAAACTTTTGCTCGTAATAAGAACTAGTAGGTAACTTCTATTCATATAAGTAGGATATGTGATGCCACAATGCATGTATTTCAATGTTTGTCTATGTTTTCCTCCTTCCCTACTTTTTGTGTTTTTACGAGGGTTGTTTTTTTTCTACCTCCGTTAGGCTATAAAAAATAAACGATTCAAATTAAAAATAATATTTTATTATCAAAAGCAAGGTACACTCCTCCAAAACTCTCTACATAATCACCTTGACGATTGAAGCATTTGTTATATCTATGAACAAGCTTTATAATAGCCTCCTCGTATAATGTTGCCGCCAATGACTGGAAGTAAGATATGACGATGTCTTTGGGTTCCACGCCACTTTGGAAGCCCGGTGCCTTTCCGGAACTCAAGAAGGGGTCTCCCCAAGCTGAGGTGACGAGCAGTGTCATGCCCCAAGCAGGCGGCATGCCAATGCCCGTCAACTCTGCTTGGGGTCTGGAAAGACATCGGGCTTTCAAAGTGGCGTGGAATCCAAAGACACCATCACAGCTCACTTCCAATCATTGGCGGCAACATTATACGAGGAGGCTATTATAAATCTTGTTCACAGATATAACAAATGCTTCAATCGTCAAGGTTGTAGAGGAGGGGAGGACGGGGGGGGGGACAAGGATGTAGGGAGTTGTAGAGGATTATACCTTACTTTTGGTAATATTTTTTTTTTTTTCAATTTGAATCCGTTCATTATTTATAGCCTATCAGAGGTTGAAAAAAAAACAACCCTCTATTTGAAAAAAATAAATAAAAACTAACATTAGTGAAATAATAAAATATAAACAGTCATGACTCTGTTCATATTTAAAGCACGCTAAGACATTTTAAAATGAAAAAGGGGAAAAAAAGGAAATTTTAAACTATTTAGATTGAAAATGAGGAAAACCAAACTAGTAATATTAATTTAAAGAAATTAATTTCTAAACATAATACTAAAAAGTAACTTCATCCCTATTTGTTAAGCACTTGTTATTAATTTACGTATGGGTCTTTCAGATCTTTAAAAAAAACGAAATTCAAGCGTAACTAAAAAATAATAAATAAATACTTACAAAGAAATTAATTTCAATATTTAATTATGTTGTGTTATTTTAAATCGATTTCATTCCCGACCCTTTAGACCAATACAGAGTTCCACACTGCCAAAAAAAAAAAAAAAACTTCGAAAGTTTATGTAAATGACATTTCTTTCTGCGTCTCATTATGATGCATCTCACGGGTCTGGATAGAATTTGTCGTGTAAAATATTCACTGCAACAGAGCTAGACATGAAATGTGAGAACTCCGGAAAAGTAACCAAATCTATTTCCCTGTGAAATTTTCTTCCTTGTGGCAGCTCAACTGCAAGAAACTTTGCGCATTTTGCTCTTGTCATCTTTTATTCATTGTTGTAGTTTACCGTAACTGACAGCAGTTGTTCGTGTCTTTATGCAATAAATAATTACATTATACGATGAAAAGGTATATTAGGTCAAAATATTTCGCATTTTTCGTGAAAATATTTTCAAAAGTATACAAAACTATGTTGCTTAATTTTCATTTTTTAAACACAGAGCTATAACTCACGCTATTCCCTGATTAAAGAAAGCTCAATCTGCACCTATACTACGTTTCGGAGTGCTGTCAATCCCGGGAACGACAATTCACTCTTAGTTATTTCGTAATAAAATGTATTCATGACCCCTGCTTCTTTAAACTCTACTTTGAAAACAGAAGACGCTTGTGGTTCAGTCATTCCGAATAAATGTATAAAATAA
>JAXGGA010011169.1:0-43543 GCA_038373865.1 Uloborus plumipes
TTTGTGGATGAAAGTTGGCAACAAAATACCAAACACTACTATAGCTTGACCACGAAAAGATGGCAGATGAACTGTTAGCGGAAACGGACCACTTCATTCTTGAATAGGTAGGATCAGCGGGATCGTGCGAGAAGAAAAAACTTCACTGCTTGCGTTTGTTCTCGCTGATCTTACCAATCACAAAAAGAAGTGATCCGTTCACGCTTCCAGTTCACCTGTTATCTCTTTGTGGTCAAGCTATATAGTACTTCTCTAGGTAGTTGACCTCCGACATTGACAATGTTTACTCCTATTTCAGGTAATAGGAAAGGGTAATTGTCGCCGATTTGAGTTGGAACATTTTTCAAAACGACTACGAAAGTCACTTAACTCAATTCAGTGCTAGATACTCTTCCTGTCACCCGAGAAAATAGGTAAACATTGTACATGTCGCTGTCAACTTACCAGAGTATCACTATATTTATGCAACAAGCAGTTGCCACGAGTTTCATAGCTCCACTTACCTTGCGGAACATTGTTGTCCAAGCGAACAGCTTCTCCACTCTCGTGAACGATCTTGCCATCGTCATCGAAGGTCACCCTCAGCACTCCAACGTATTCCCCGTGCTGAGGGATGTGCAGAACAAGAGTCTTGTTGATCGGCTGCTGCTCGTTCTCGGATTCGTTGAAGTGGTGATGCACGCGGGGATAGTTCCCGTGGATGTTGCCGATCGTCTCCAGCTCATCTGATTTAAATACAAGCAGTGCTTTAAACATTTATCTCCCATTGTAGAAATGAACATGGTATAGAATAGCTTCAAGGTATAGAATAACTTTAAGTCAGCTAGAGAGACTTCCCAGGTAATGCATTTACAACAAAATACAAGAGTGACGGCCTGCAATAGGCTCTAGAACCAGCTAAGCTGGTATTAGTCAAATTATCAATTTCTAATGAAGATCAAGAGCCCTCCTAAAACTAGTCATCCCATTGCAAGTATCAGCTGCTTCTGGTAAACTATCCTAAACCCCTATCTGTGAAAGTAAACCAAAAAACTTTGTAAGATAATAGTTAACAAGTTACCGTTCATTAGGTGATGCGCTATTAAGTGCACGATGCCTCTACGTCAATCTCTGTTACATGGGATATATTTTCAAAAAATCTGGTATGGACCCCACACTACTTCCTTTTACGTGTAAATTTCTTAGTAGTTGCCTTAAGTGTTAAAAAAAGTGCTTGGAGTGAGCAAGGTAACAGTTCAAATATTTACTCCCCTAATCTGCCACGAAACAATGCAAAAAATATTTTACAATGGTTAATTTTCTAAATATTGCTGATTTTAATATCATTCAGTGAATTTTTCGCAAAATATCGCCAATAGCGCCAAGTTGAACCCAAATTCAAAAAATATTTTTTTCGCCAAATTTGTCGCCAAGTTGGCGTCAAACACTTGGCGACCAAAGGCTTGGCGACATATCGCCAAGTGGTCGCGCCAATTCATATCACTTGAGTCTGCATTGAAATTAACACTGATTTACCTCAAAAAAGGGGTAAAACACCCCCTTGGGAACATTCGAATGCAACCACAAGGGGAGGTGCACAACTAGACCATCCTTAGAGCCTACATACCAAGCTAGAAGCTTCTACGGCATATGGTTTTTGAGTTATGCGAGGCACATACATACATACGCACATACATTCGCACATACGTCACGAGAAAACTCGTCGTAATTAACTCGGGGGTGGTTGAAAAGGATTTTTCGGCTGCTTATATGTTGGTAGGTACATATGCACGTGCTGACAGGTCGAAAAAACTACTGAACATTCATTCGGGGGTGAGCAAAATCAAAATTTAGATTCAAATTTGAGTGATTTTTTTTTCGCGATCACAATACTTCCTTTAATACGTAAAAGGAAGTAAAAATTAAGAATTCT
This sequence comes from Uloborus plumipes, assembly GCA_038373865.1. NCBI lineage: Eukaryota > Metazoa > Arthropoda > Arachnida > Araneae > Uloboridae > Uloborus > Uloborus plumipes. The sequence goes on from JAXGGA010011169.1 coordinate 1,913, forward strand.
CAATGCCAGTTCTCAAGATTTTAACCTCAGTTCCCCATACCTATCATCTTTCCTCCATAGTTCCAGCGTATACCACCTTTATATTTCAATTAATGCGCAGTATACGAGTACTTTCTACTACTTCTATCACTGCAATTTTAATCTGTCCAAGGTAGGACACTGCTGTCTCGATTCCAAGGACGAAAGAAATGTTTCAAGAAAGGGGTGATCGATTTTTTTCGTTATACCTTTGCTTAACATATTGGTTTACAAATGTTGACCTCGTATGTTTTGCACTTCAATTGCGAAACGAATCTTGAAGAGAGCCCCAAACCTCCCTTCTGCTAGCATCAAATATAATCTAAAAATATCTCTTTTGAGCTTCAATGTTGAAAATACCAGTGGTGAGCAACTCGAGACAGGGGCGAGCGGGCCCATCACCCCTCCCAAGTTTCTGTTTCTGCTCGATTTACTCGATGTACTACAAACAGCAGTGGAGAGAGTCACATTGGAGACAGAAGACAGCTCAAAAATTTCGACTTACTTTCAGGTTCATAGTGTACTATGTCCGAGTCGCCACCCATCACAATGTCGAGACCTTTCACTTTCTCAGCAATCTCCAGATCAGTATAATAGCCGGAATGGCCAATGGCGATCAGCTTGTTGATGCCTTGCGCTTCCAAATTTCTTACTTCCTCTTGCAAAGCGGGAATTTCAGGGGTAAATGTAAAGCTCACAGCTGCAAATGTACGATGATCAGGAAAATAGTTATTATTTATTTTTATCAAACATTAGACACTAGCTGACCCGGCGAACTGTGTTCCGCCTTAAAGGCAATAAATAAGAAATTTTTTAAATTTATTAAGTTTTTTATTATTAGAAAATACAAAAAAAAATTAAGTACCTACATTAATCATTCATTATTGTTTCTGTATTTTAGTACATAGGTTGCTCTTCACTAAAGTACCTTGTGATGCACAACATTTTTTGTTTTATTATCAGGCGCAAAAAGAAACAACGCAGATGATCTTCCGACCCGTAAACATGCCACATATAATTGACCACGGGAAAAACAGTGATGTTCTAGATTCAAACCACAAACTTTAAAGAATTGGCCTTGTGATCTGTTAAAGGTCATGACAAATGCAAGACGGATCGGAAATTGAAGTCTTTTAAATTCAAACGGCATATCGGTTGGGATCATCGGGATCCTATGAATGAGCAATCGTTTCTGACAGCTTATCACATATAAATGTCAAGGGAAGTAACGCGTTTGTTTATAATTTATTTCACGAAAAAGTCAAATAACACTCAACGCACCGCAAACTTACAACCTGTTTACTGCACACCGGAAGCTGCCAGAACGTGTGCTTTATGTCGCTCAGCCATGGAGGTGTCAAAAAAAGGCTTAGTAAAAAGGCTTAGTCAATAAGACAGTTTTTCTATTTATGTAACTGACACACATAAATTATAGCCTATGTCCGTCTCCTGGCTCTAAGCTACCTACCCACCAATTTTTATTCATATCGGTACAGCCGTTCTTGAGTTATAAATAGTGTAACTAACACGACTTTCTTTTATATATATATAGATATAGATATAGATAGAAGATAGAATAGTAGTGAGAAGAACAACCTCTTTAACTGCAGTGCAGGAGCTATCCCATCAAGCGCTTTCTACCTCTCAGCCTCAGAGGCGTAAAAACTCTTAAGTGACAATCGTATCTGACAGCTTATCACATATAATTTTAAAGGAAATAACGCGTTTGTTTATAATTTACTTCACAAAAAAGTCAAATAACACTCAACGCACCGCTAACTTACAACCTGTTTGCTGCGCACCGGAAGCTGCCAGAACGTGTGCTTTATGTCGCTCAGCCATGGAGGTGGTGTCAAAAAAGGCTTAGTAAAAAGGCTTAGTCAATAAGACAGTTTTTCTACTTATGTAACTGACACACATAAATTATAGCCTATGTCCGTCTCCTGGCTCTAAGCTACCTACCCACCAATTTTTAGCCATATCGGTACAGCCGTTCTTGACTTATAAGTAGTGTAACTAACACGACTTTCTTTTATATATATAGATAGAAGATAGAATAGTAGTGAGAAGAACAACCTCTTTAACTGCAGTGCAAGAGCCATCCCACCTAGCGCTTTCTACCTCTCAGCCTCAGAGGCGTAAAAATTCTTAAGTGACAATCGTTTCTGACAGCTTATCACATATAATTTTAAAGGAAATAACGCGTTTGCTTATAATTTACTTCACAAAAAAGTCAAATAACACTCAACGCACCGCTAACTTACAACCTATTTGCCGCACACCGGAAGCTGCAGAACGTGTGCTTTATGTCGCTCAGCCATGGAGGTGTCAAAAAAGGCTTAGTAAAAAGGCTTAGTTAATAAGACAGTTTTTCTATTTATGTAACTGACACACATTAATTATAGCCTATGTCCGTCTCCTGGCTCTAAGCTACCTACCCAACAATTTTTAGCCACATCGGTACAGCCGTTCTTGACTTATAAGTAGTGTAACTAACACGACTTTCTTTTATATATATAGAAGAAGATAGAATAGTAGTGAGAAGAACAACCTCTTTAACTGCAGTGCAGGAGCCATCCCATCAAGCGCTTTCTACCTCTCAGCCTCAGAGGCGTAAAAACTCTTAAGTGACAATCGTCTCTGACAGCTTATCACATATAATTTTAAAGGAAATAACGCGTTTGCTTATAATTTACTTCACAAAAAAGTCAAATAACACTCAACGCACTGCTAACTTACAACCTATTTGCTGCGCACAGGAAGCTGCAGAACGTGTGCTTTATGTCGCTCAGCCATGAAGGTGTCAAAAAAGGCTTAGTAAAAAGGCTTAGTCAATAAGACAGTTTTTCTATTTATGTAATTGACACACATTAATTATAGCCTATGTCCGTCTCCTGGCTCTAAGCTACCTACCCAACAATTTTTAGCCACATCGGTAGAGCCGTTCTTGCGTTATAAGTAGTGTAACTAACACGACTTTCTTTTATATATATAGATAGAAGATAGAATAGTAGTGAGAAGAACAACCTCTTTAACTGCAGTGCAAGAGCCATCCCACCTAGCGCTTTCTACCTCTCAGCCTCAGAGGCGTAAAAATTCTTAAGTGACAATCGTTTCTGACAGCTTATCACATATAATTTTAAAGGAAATAACGCGTTTGCTTATAATTTACTTCACAAAAAAGTCAAATAACACTCAACGCACCGCTAACTTACAACCTATTTGCCGCACACCGGAAGCTGCAGAACGTGTGCTTTATGTCGCTCAGCCATGGAGGTGTCAAAAAAGGCTTAGTAAAAAGGCTTAGTCAATAAGACAGTTTTTCTATTTATGTAACTGACACACATTAATTATAGCCTATGTCCGTCTCCTGGCTCTAAGCTACCTACCCAACAATTTTTAGCCACATCGGTACAGCCGTTCTTAAGTTATAAGTAGTGTAACTAACACGACTTTCTTTTATATATATAGATTATGCAGTTCTGATAGTGAGCAAAAAAAGTATGAAAATATAATTTGAATTTTGACATCTTGTATTTAAGTTACGTTTTTCGCAATCACGAATTGCCATAGGACTCTAATCGTTGTCTTTCTTACTTCTACAAGTGGCAACCTATCGCAATCATAATGGCGAAAAAGTAATGTTACGAGTACGTCACACCTTCAAACTTACTTAAATGACGAAATCAATTTTGATAAAAAACACAATGAATTTATTTACAAATATATACACTTATTTACAGTGGATCAGGTAACAATGGCTAAACATCCAGCAATTCGGCATATATCAACAATCACAGTTAACTCAACTGCATACCACGTAATTAAATCAAGTACACGAAAGAATCAGAGCTTAAACTAACTCTAACAGCACAACAGTTGATATCAGATTAGCTTGCAACTCACTTTTAGGAGCTCCTGTCTAACCCAAAACTGCCCGAAATATTTATCATGTGCATGTTTGAATCTCTTTTGGGGCCCATGTGATGATGGGGGCCCCTCGTAATTGCATCAAAATAATTTAAATCTTAATAAGCATAGTAGGCAGGAAAATAATTTAAATCATTCTTTTTGCCTTTTCTTTTTCGGAACTACTACTTTAATAAAATATTTTTGGAAAAAAAAATAGAACCGACTTCAGTTGGAAATTGCTCTATAAAGTAAAAAATAATTTTTTTCTTTGAACACCATCGAAACTTCTTTTAAACATAAGTTTTGAAGTCGGCGCAAAAACGATAGGTAAAATGATATTTAACCATATTTTGCCAACATTTTTTCCAAAAAACCATTGAAAGTTAAAAGCAGAATATTTGTTCCATTTCACGAATGTGTGGTAATCAATAAAATGAATCCATTAAAATTTATATTTATAGTTGAATTGTAGTTGCGTATGATTCTATACATTGTTTTTGCGCCGACTTCAAAACTTATGTTTAAAAGTAGTTTCGATGGTGTTCAAAGAAAAAAATTATTTTTTACTTTATAGAGCAATTTCCAACTGAAGTCGGTTCTATTTTTTTTTCCAAAAATATTTTATTTCATTCTTTTTAGTGTAAAAGCACTTAAAATAATCAAAATATAGTTGAAAAACCGTGCAGCTGTTCAAAAAACTTGCAGACCTGGACTCGATCTCATTCCATCAGGAACTTCAAACCGACGCTTTTAACCACTTGACCATCGGGTCGCTCATTGAAGTAAGGATTTACGATAGCACATATTGTTTTTAAATAACATGAAATTTTAGTTTTTCGATCATAACTTTTTTTCTAGTGAACAAATATCGTCATATGAATACATGGTACCTAAGTTAACCATCTCCTATCGATTTAAAAAAAATCGTCCAAATCGGTTTTTTGCAACCATTTATTGCCACAATCGATTCAAAGCCCCCAAAAATGGCGCAAACGTCCATAAGAAAATTCTACAGCATCGCAGAACCCCATTGCCAACTTTAACAAAGATCCGACCAAAACTGTCATTTTGTACCATAAAAAAATATGGGGCACATTCCCATGGGAGGATGTTCCTGCATAAGGACATTACAATCATTAAAATCATTTAAAAAAAAAAAAAAAAAAAAAAAACATGCAGCTATTCGAAAAAATCCTTGCAGTCCTGGACACCTGGACTCGATCTCATTCCATCAGGAACTTCAACCTGACTCGCATAACCGCTTGACCATCGGGTCTCTCATTCAAGTAAGGATTTACGATAGCAGATATTGTTTTAAATGACATGAATTGTGAGTTTTTCGATCATAATTTTTTTTCTAGTGAACAAATATCGTCATATGAGTACATGGTACCTAAGTTACACCATCTCCTATCAATTAAAAAAAAATTGTCCAAATCGGTTCAGTAGATCAGATGTTATGTGCGAACAAACAAAAAAAAAAAGTATACGCTTTGAATTGAGAACCTCCTCCTTTTTCGAAGTCGGTTAAAAACGTGTAGATTTTCTTGCGACAAAGGCACTAATTTTTTTCCAGGGCTTGGGAACTGCTTATAGACTTGATCAGGCCCTCAAGATGTATATTTTATTTTTGCTCTAAGAGAATACTAGTCTGTTACTTAAAGAAAAACACAGATACGTTTGTGGTTTATGAGCTATAAATAAATTACGAATTTAAAAGGAAAAGCAGTTTACCCTTTCTAGTTTTCAGCAGAGTATCAAGATGTATGTATCCCACAACACCAATCTTTTCGCCGCCCACATCTATAATTGCACTCTTGTTGATCCTGCTGTACAAGTAACTGGTGTTCCTGGCCTGCATGTTGGCACACAGCACCGGAAAGTCCATTGCGTACAGAAATCCAGACAGTTCGAGAATTCCATTGTCAAAATCGTGATTGGACAAACTCTATTTTGTAAAAAAAAAAATATATATATATATATATGAGAGAGTTTACAATAAGCAGTTCTACATAGAGCTTGACCACGGAGAGATGGCACGTGACCTTGAAGCGGAAACGGACCTCTTCGTTTTATAATAGATAGCATCGGAGAGATCACACATGGCAGTGAAAACTTTAACGAACAAAGAAAATACAAAATTAATTTTCTCGCTAATCTTACCGATTTTAAAATGAAGTGGTCCATTTCCGCCCCAAGATCACGCGCCATCTCTCAGTGGTCAAGCTTTAACCCTTTAACTGTCATGCCCGAGATAGTCTCGGGCACAGCTGGTTTTCAAAAATGTCACCCCCGAGTATTACTCGGCTTCATCTCTTTGTCAAACCCGACTGTTTCTCGGGTTTGTGCTTGGAAAAGTGTTAAAAATCAAAATAACTTGACAGTTAAAGGGTTAACAGACGTATCAAGTTTTCGCGAAGAGGTAACAGACATATCTCACAAGATAAGTTCGTTGAGCCAAAAAACATCATACAAGTATCGTTTTCGGATATCGACAAAATCCAATAACATTTTATTGAAGTTGATTCCATGTTCTTCATAAAATTCTTGCAATGAAAAATGTATCAAACAAATTTGGAGTCTTTGTCGGCTGTTTTGTGCAAAAATTGATGCTTTTATTAAATGTACTAGCCGGGTACCCGGCCCTGCCCGGGTTTCTGTGGGTGTAGGGTGGTTTAGTGAAACTCATTCATAAATTTCCCAACACTAAAGTGTATATCTATAAACATAATGGCTACTTCTGTAAACAATGGCTATGTTATGGATAAACTATAAAAAAAATAATGCAAGCTAAAAAAAAAAGCAAGCTACAAATAATGCTTGAGTAAATAGGAAATGTTATAAGCTTGGTATATTAAAATAAATATATATTTACACTATCAATCGCACTGAAATTAACCATTTCCAAATAGGACGAAAGTCATTTATGTACTTGGAAGTACCAGGGGCGGAGCCCCCTACCTTCCTGTCTTTTCATTGGGTGAGAATGGAGAGCGGCATGAGCCTGGACCAATTGTGAGCTGGTAAATGTGCCAAGAGGAATTGCTTAAATTTAAATAAAGTTTAAATTTAATAAAGCTAACATGAATATAAGTACAAATGAAAATAAATAATAAAAATAGCAAAAGTTTTTTTTTTTTTTTTTTTTTCCCCGCATGGAAAACCAAGCGTTTTTGGTGGTTAAGCAATTAACCTTTTCTGAATAATGATAAAAAGTTAAGTAAAGAAAAAATAAGGCCCTTAGGCAGTTCATGTATAAAAAAAAAAAAAAAAAAAAAAAAAAAAAAAAAAAAAAAAGTCCATAGCCGGGACAGCATCCCTATCTGCAAACCGGAGATTCTTGACGGCGAACCGCCGAGAATCACCGTGCGCTAAAGTTGCCTGAGCAGGGCACGGGGCCTGTTATGGTTTGCCGGGTCAGTCGGATCGTAGTCCGGAAGCCTGTCCAGCAAGTCGTTTCGGACCAGGGGGATTCTTTCAAAGAATCTCTTGGCTAGTTTTTTGGAAAACTCTTTGAGCGTTGGAATACCAATTTCTTCGATGATTTTGTCCGTACGGACATACCATTCGGTGTCTACGGCGTCACGGACCATGATTCGTTGTTGATTTTCAACACGTTGAAAATTTGAAGGTGCAGAGGTGGCCCAAATGGTTGCCCCATAGGTCAGGATGGGTCTAAGGCACATTTTGTAATGTAAAAGCTTATTGTCGGTAGACATAACGCTACGACGGTGGATGAGGGAGGAGAAAGAGGCTTTCGCCTGGATAAATTTTGATCGGACGTTTTCAATGTGATATCTCCAAGTGAGGTTTCTGTCAAAAATAAGCCCAAGGTAGGGCGCAGTATAAGCCCAGTCAATGGGTTTGGTGTCCAAGTAGAGCTTAAGGGGTGGGACTCTGGTGAAAAAAGAGATTGCTATGTTCTTGGAAGCATTTACTTCAATTTTCCAGGTACGCAACCAGATATCTAGCAGATTGAGGTGGTATTGTATTGCTGCAGAGGCAAGTTTAGGTTCCCTGGCAGAGGCTAGAATGCAGGTGTCATCTGCGTAAATGGCAAGCTGAGTGTTGTCAGTGTATGGGATGTCGTTCGTAAATAATGTATATAACGTTGGCCCCAGTATGCTGCCCTGAGGTACGCCCGCATTAATGCGTTTGGGCGTTACCATCGAAACTCCAAGCCTTCTGTCTGATGTGTGACGTCACTCACTTGAGGCCAGTGGATTATATTGGCGCTTATTATTGGCACATTTTTATTAAACTTTTCTCTGTTGGAAAATTGTTGATTTTGAAGAAAATCAACTTTTGGATCATATAAAACTTTTCTGAAATGAATATCCAAAGCACAATTCTAAAAAATATTTATTTACATGCCAGTGTATTTTTTTCATAAGTTACAAACAGAAGATCAAGGGAGCGAAAAAATATGAGCTCTTTTTTTCTGATCAGTTTCCTCTATACTCAGAAATCGAGCTGTTTGACATTCTTTTCCAGTCGGTCTGAAAAAATTCAGGAAGGAAAAAAAATTAGGATCAAGTAATGATATAAATGTTCATTAGTACAAAACATGAATTATGCTTGTTAGAATTATTTATACTAAAAGGTTTTAAACTGCAGGACGAAGTTTTATTTAATTTTTGCTATTATAATTAAATCTGTCAAAAACTCAAAACTTATATCATGGCTGTCAGTAAATTACAGAATTTTAAAATGTTTGCCCAAAGCTCAAAAATTTACGATTTCATTATTTGTATTTATAATTGAAAGTTCAATATTATTCATAAGAAAATACTTTAATGTTTTTGGCACATATTAATACATGGTTATTCATGATCATAATGTTGAGATAAGTAGAAATTTTGGCGGCTTTCTGGAATTATTTTTATTACTTTTTTTTCTAATAAGTAAAGTTTTATTCATGCTTGATTTTTTTTTACAAAAGCGCAATTCGTACTAAACTTTTGATATCAGTTTGCTTGCTTCTGCATTATTTCTTTAGTTGAGATCAATAGCAGGTTGTCAGCCCCGTGTATTGCTCCAAATTTAAAGGTACAATGGAGATTTTCGACAACGTTGGTGTTGGCGAAGCTAAAAATTTAGCTCAATTTCTTGACTCGCAAACTTTTCTTTTTTAACAAATCAGACCTTCAAAAACCATTCAGAGCTATAAAATGTCAAGGAGCAGCTAAAATTTCGTCAAACCAAAAGATGCGATAGTTTTCGCAAAAATAAAATTGCGCCAAAAATCACCATTTGAACGTCTTCCAAAATGTTTAGCGCAACTTTTATGTTAGTTTTAATTTTGTTTTACGGCTTCATTTATTTCGTTGATTGTTAAATGGCTTTGGAAATTTTGCCAAAAAGTTTGCTCTAATTGACTAACGTAAAATTAGCGAACTTGAAATTACATCCAAAAAAATATTGACAAAAATACTTTTATTAAAAATTAAGTCAAGTTTTAAGTCAAGTTTGGATAAAGCAGATTTTACTAAAGTGGTTTTTGCAAATTTTTGGCGAAATTAATTGTCGAAGATACAATACGCAAATCGGTACATATTTTACTTTCAGTAAACTTTTTGAAAGCGGGCCAAAACCAAGTATTAGTAAAATTCCTATCATTAAATCTGTCAATTTACAATGTAAATATCACAGCATATTTATCATATAGCACACGAAGGACTTGAGTGTTTACCAGGAATAGATTATTTTACTGAAAATGGCTGCTCATAGATATTTCGTCTACAGGTTGCATTTGAGTTTAGAATAGATACAAAGTGTTCGTCAATGCAATAATCTAAACGCTTTAAATATTTTATAATCCTTTAACAGGTAATACATTAACTTCATTTCATTACGAAATCGTTGGATATGGTTTATGAAAATGGTTAGTTTAGCTAACTTCTTGACTTAACTTTCGAACCAGAAGATTACACTTTGAAAAAGTGCAGCTTTTACAATCAGGAAAAAGAATTTTCAATTAGGCAAACATTTTCCATCAATAAATATTTAAATTTCGCACAGAAAGTCTGAAATAGATCAAGTAAACTTAAAGCTCAGTCAACTAATTCGGAAACTACCGGAAAAATTTCAGTAGTACTTAAAAATAAGTTAAATTCAAGATTATAAAGGAATATTATGCATGAAAGAAAGCACAACTTACCTTTTATGATCCAAATGTAGGTTTCGGTGATAAAATCCAACTGGAATAAGATTCTTCTAGCTAGTTTGAATGGGTTTTGCGTATAATAACAAGCTGGAAAATAAAAGAAACTGGCCCCAATGTGATGACGTAGTCCCTGGCAACCGTTTCAGACAGAAGGCTTGGAGTTTCGATGGTAACGGTTTGGGGCCATATAAAGTGTTGTTCACACGAACGACAAAGTGCCTATCAGTGAGATAGGAGTTAATTATGTTTATGTATGCATGGGGGATCCCAAGGCGTATGAGTTTGTAAAGTAGTGCAGGTATCCAGACCCTATCAAATGCCTTAGCAACGTCAAGAAAGAGTGCTGCAGAGGAGTTACCCTTGCTCCTTTCGTGTCGTATGTTTCCGTTTCCAAATATTGATATAGTTAAATAAGTCCCATTATTAGTTTCTATCCTCGTGACAACATTGGTGAGGTGAAAACATTTTATGTACCTAATTTAGAAATTTTTTTGACTATAAACACTTTCTATTCTCTAACTATTGCCAAAATATTTTTTTTTTTATTTCACCCGTTAGCGATTGTTGGCTCAGATAAATATAAAAATCCTTAGAAGGCAATCAATTCCATACTTACTCCAGAGAAGCCTTGGTTCAAAATTTTCAATATGATTACAATCAATATTGTTGCTGCATGGCACCAAATTTTTGCAACAATGGGTTGAAAATTTAATCATTTAATGGGGAAATGACATAAAATTAACTGTTTTCCATAATAACTTTTTTAAACTAAGCTTTTTAGAATTAAATTATAGCTTATCCTGCTCCCTGTTACTGTAGCTATCTACGGTGAAAAAATGGTTAAAATCGGTTCAGTAGTTTGGAAGATTACCCCGGACATACGTTTTCAAAAGTAGTCTTTTATGTATATAGATTTGTTGCTCGGTAGTAGGTTGAAGCTGAAATTTTATTTTGTCCTCTAATTTTTTTATACTGCCTTAAATCCTACGAAGTATCCTGGAACTCGAACACATTTGTTTCAGGGCCTTTGCGACGTCAAAAGCCTTGGAACGTGCGAGGAAATGTGGTTTATGAGTTAGGCGGCACTTATATTTCTTTCAAACGTATGGCGGTAAAAACCAGCTTTGTGCGAATAGTTTTTACTATATCGCCTTTTTTTATTCGTTACTCAATTTTTAATTTAAATTTTATTTGCTGCTTTAGAATTAACCGAAGTTTAAAGACACTAAGATTGACTGTAATTTTTGAGTGTCGTAATCACAAGAAATAGTGTACTTATTTTATTTCGTACCTTGTAGTGTGCGAATCAAACTTAAGTAGTCTTTACATTAAAAAAAATGTTTTTATAGTTCATTTTTAAATGTTTTCGTTTTGATGTTTATTTAAGGGAAAACTTTTTGAAATTTCAAATGTTACCTATCCTCATTGAAAATAAATAAATAAAATTACGGAATTAACTTTTGTTTTAACATTGTGCATAAAAAGAGAACAGATAATATTTACCCTTAATCTGCTCTAAATATTGAAAGTTTTTCTGCTCAAATTTAAAAGCAATTTTGAACAAATATGTAGTGATGAATTAATAAGTAAATAAATAAGATAAAATAAATAAATAAATAAAAGCACTTTTAAATTGATGACTTCACTTGAATCAAGGAAAGTGTCCAAAATTGCTTAATTTGAAAATTTAAATTTCCCCAAATCCAGCCTTTGATTTGATTTTATCTTTTTGTTCAAATTTATGGCTATTTAGCGCGAACCAATACCGAAACCGAAAAAGTTCGAGTTGACTACAACCTTCAAACTGTAGCAGACACATGCTCTCTTCAACTAATTAGGATATAAGAAGTACCGAAAACTAAACTGATGACTTCTGGAATATCTAATATATACCTAGTTATCAAAAACTTACTATAGCATCTAGGCCCAGGCGGGGTAATAAAATATGCGCCAACCTCCATCCGTGCACAGCGTTCAGGGAACGGCCCAGGAAAAAATCTCCAGAGCTGAGAACCAGTACATTCTTCTCTTTTTCACGGATCTTGCGGATCTGAAAAAGTTTGGAAGATGCAAGTAGATTAGCACATCAGAAAACAAAGCACAGCAGCTTATCACATTCAGTCCCACCAAAATAGGCATCGGAGTCAAAGTACAGAAAAAAAGTGGAAAAGTAAAGAACATCTTTAACCCATTAATGCCTGACATTTTTTTTCCCAAAGATATTTTGTATACTGCTTACAAACACTGTTCAATGGACAGGAAAAATAATTTAAAAAATATTATGTAAAAAATAATTTTTTCATTAAGGAAAGAAAAATCGTCCGTTAGAAGTTACGATAGACCCCAGAGGATACATATTTTTTTTACTAAATTTTTTTTTCTGCCTACGATATAATATTTAAAAGACATTTTATAAGAAGAAATAAAATCAGCAATTAACATAAACTGGGAAGCTGGGAATAACTTCAAAAACTTAGCTTTTTTTCTTGAGAACGATGTCATTTTTGATAAAGGTCATATTAAAACTGCTACAGAACACACTTTACAATGGTTATGTCCTGCAATCTGTTAATAACGAATTGAAACAATACCAAGGAACAAATTGAACACGAGTCCACCATTGAACGATTATTGAACACGATTGAACACTATTATTTGGTTGAAATGATAATTTGGGGGAAATTCAGACCCTTTTTTGGACCGTCCTAAAAAAAGGACGCTAGGCATTAATGGCTTAACTAATTTCAGAGCAAATTGAGGATTATATTAAAACTTGGAATGCTCAGGGCCCGATTAAGATATTGGCAGGCCCTAGGCCAAGCAGTTTGCCTGGGGTCCTCTATAGTCAAACTTTAAAATTTCAGCCATTGGTTAAAGTAATTTCAGCATTTGGAAGCAACTAAAACGTGAAGGGCCCGGGCAACGGCCTAGTTGGCAGTATAAATAGCCAATAACCAGGTCCTGGATGTGTTTATAGCTCGAAATCCTGCAACATGTATGGGTACGAAATTAGGTGGTTTTAAAGGTTATAATAGACGAAAGTTTGATTCTTCAATAACGTTCTAGATAGAGTGCGTTGAACAGATACTTTGCTGATTTTCTAAAAATGTCTTTCAAATAAAGAAGTCTTTTGACAGAACAGCTAAAATTCTGCTACCTCGGTTAGTTCATGACCCGAATAGTTCATGACTCGGTTAGCTTATGACTGGGTTCGTACAAGACCCGGCTCAATCATGATCCGATTATTTCATGATTCGGTTAGTACATAACCCGGTTGGTTCATGATCCGGTAAATTCACGACTTCGCAGAATTTATTGAGTGCAGCTAAACGATTGTTTTCTTGGCGAACATTCAGTTATAAAAGTTTTCACTTATTTCCGGATCTTCGCCATCGAAATCTGCCTGAAGCAGTTATCTGGAAAATTATCGGCAGAGGAATCACAAAGCGAAAAACTTGGCGCGTTTTTAAAAGTTACTTTTCGGCCATCACTAGTTTGGTGACACTAGGAAAGTTGCTGAAAGCGATTGGCGATATCTACAAGTATGTGGTAAACCTGGAGTTTCGAAATTAAATTATTGCATGTCACCTACTGCTAAATTTTTAACGCGACTAAAAGTTCTAATAAAATCAACCAACTTCCAAATAATAAAATTAAGCTTCAATGGCTTATAAGCCTGTGAAATGAGACGAAGCTGCCGGAAGTGAAATTAATTCCCCCCTCTTCGCATTTTCCCCTTGATGGTTGTCATAGTTACGGCGCTGTGGACTTTTCTCCCACTTAGTTTTTGCAACAATGGTTAAATGCAAACGATTAAAATTGCTTTGTGCGCAAACTATTACTCAATCAACGTTGATAAAATACTTTGGAACTACTTTGATATACCCCCCAAATCGGAAATTTGGCGACTTTTTTTTTCTCGCCAAGCAAAATACCTGTTTTTGTTGTTGCCACAAAACTTTTAAAAAAAATTTAAAGAATAGTACAAAATGCAAGAAAATACTAAATTTGGCAACAGCAAAAACCTAAAAGCTGAAAAAACCTAAATTGGCAACACCAAAATAAGAAACAGCAACCCTAAAAATTTCGTAAAGGAGTGCCAGATTTGGTGTGTAATTTTTGTTTTTTTTTTTTTTTGGGGGGGGGGGTTGGAGGGGTAGATCAAAGTTATACCAATACTTTTTGAACTATTCATATAACGCTTACTCATTACTGTCATTATGGTAGGTCTTGCTAAAACAAATTATTTATCACTAGATTTGTTAGAAAACAATTAATAATAACCGAGATATGATGATATAAATAAAAGCGTAAGCCTCATTCAATGAAGATAAAATAAATGAAATGCCCCAAAAGCAGTGTATAAAAAAAAGAGTGGAACTGTTGTCTTTCGTGCGTTTCTATGGAGATGATGCAAAATTTCTAAATTTGATACCCCTACTTAAAAGTAACCGAATATAATTTGGTACTTATCCGTTAGCCGGGAGAAAGTGAAAAATCAAAAATCACCAAAGACGCCAAGCGAAGCGATTCAGTCAACGGAACAAATGTCGAAAAGGTTCAACTGTAAGCAAATATGGTTGCAAGGAATTTTGCGGAACTGTACATTATTTCATGATTTTTCGCTTGCACCCGGCTAACGGATAAGTACCCTCAATTTTATTAAAGAAAATATAAGAAAAATAGTTTTCCAAATAAGAAAAAAATACATAAAACAAAATTAAGCAGCCTATTATCACACGTGCAACACAAACGTGCAAAACTAAATCAAAGGGAAGTCATCAAGCATAGTAAAAATGGCAACAGCAATTTTTTTTCTCGCCAATTTGACATATTCCACGCTATGATAGTATAGCCCTATGAGGAGCAAAAACGGCAGCAGCTATTTCAACAGTTGGAAATTTTCGACTAGTTTTCATATTCTACTCTATGATTACCCTTGAACGTCACCTCCTCGTGTATTTTTGTCTTGATATTTGCAGAATGAAATGATTATCGCTTTAACATTTTAGGTGTCCGCGACGTAAAATTCTGCTTTTAGACATTTTATAGGGTGAAATTAATGAACAAAATTTAGGAAAAAAAATACCAATAAAATTATTAACTTAATTATTCAACTCAAGTTGAATTCAAAATATCTAACTTAATTAATTGGAGGACAAAATAAAAATTATTAAGGGTTCCTAAAGTTTAATACATGGCACTTAAAGGGTTAAACTTGGCTATCGTTCAGAGGTGTCAATTATCGAACTTTAACTCATCAATTGAATACTAGCGTTCAACTGATCGTAAATATCCTAGTGAGATAAAACCTCCCGATTTCCTTTCTTTAATCAATCGTTTCGTATTTTTGCCCATTAAATTTACTGGTTGGAGGAAAAAATCTACAGAGAACACAAATTCCTTTTTTTTTGTAATAAAAGCAATAACTATTTACTTACGAAAGAAACATGTCTTGAAAATCCTCCTAAACATTTCCCGGCATCAGATTCCAGTTGAGTACAAAGACGACCATTTTCCCCAAATTCAAACCAATGTGAATGCAAATCCGTAAGGTGTACAACAGTTAAATTAAACTCGGTTGAACCATACTTTAAAACTGATAAAATAATTAAAATACAAAGGATTTTATACCGCATTTTCAACTACTATTAATTACATACGCAATTATTTTATAAAATCTACTGAGACTTTCAAAAGCAAAAAAACTGCAAATTACAAAAGAACGTCGTTCACTGCATAAGCTTTTTACCTCGAGACTTTTGATACAACGAGATGTTTCGTTCATGTCAATTAGTTACGCGCGGTACAAATTAAGGGCATGAACGGATTTCAGCGGAAGAAATAGTGAATGCCAAAATTAAAAACAAACTGTACAACGGTATGGATTGAACTGATTGAACTAGGGGCCTTAGATTGAACATTTGAGGACTAATTTTTTAAAAGGGAACATATTTTTTTCCAAAAGATGTCCAGAAGATGAATTTGGCTAAAAGTGAAATACACGTACTTTTGAGCGAATCCTGTCCGGTTAGTCACTAAAAATATTTTACAGTTCATGTTGTCTAGCTTCCAAGAATATATTTTTGTAACTAAAACCCCGAAACGTACTTCTGGTGAGAATTTCTAGTTTTATTGCTGTAGGAAAACAATTTATAGTGATGAACTTCAGTTACTTTGAAGTTATTCCAGTACTCCAGTATTTTATTCGTAGATAAACTGCAGTGAATTTTTTTCTTTTTTTAAATAGGTTTCCTAAGGATGAAGAAAAGAGAAAACAGTGAGAAGCTAATAGCTAATCTTTGCAGAAATAACTTCAAAGTTTCTCCACATCATGTTATATGTTCGAAACAGATTGAGCCAGACTACTTTGATAGAGATAAATTTGGAGGGACTTGGCTAAAAGCTGATGCGATTCCAACCATCTTTGAATTCTGATTTGCAACCAGTGAAAATAACCGCCCAAGACAGTGAAAAAGAATCCACAGATGTTTCAATTCCAGGTAAAATTTTCACGTAGTTACACTGCTTCTGTGATAGAGGAATTATCAATTTTAAATTTTAATGAAATATTGCAATATTAGTAGATGAGAGGAGTTTGAAAAGGAATACCGTTTTTATTTCTATAAATAATTCAAATGGTTTTTGGAAGAAAAAAAAAATCCTCAAACCACTATGAGCGCAACTATCTGGAATGAAATGTCACTTGCAAAAAAGTGATTATTTATTTTATATTCTCTTGGAAAAAAATTAATTAAAAATGGTAAATGGAGGTTTTTTTTTAACAGTCGAGTAATATGGAAAACGTGGTTTATATCAATAGACAACTTTGAACGTTCAATTTTTATTGTTGTTTTGAAGTTTACACTGCAAAAAATTCACTGTTGTTTTTACAGTATAATACTGGCAGCCGAGGTTCCAATTTCAAACTGTAAAATGCAGTTTTAAACTGCAAAACTAGCAATTTTGCAGTTTCTTACTTTTAAAGTTAGCCATTTTACAGTTTATTGCCGTAAAATTTAGCTATATTATACTGTAAAAACAACAGCATAATACTGGGGTTCCAGTTTAAAACTGTAAAATGTATCGTAATAAACTGTAAAACCAACAATTTTACAGTTTATTACTGTAAAATTGCTCTTTTTACAGTTTATTACTATAAAATGAGCTGTATTATACTGTAAAAACATTAATTTTTTACAGTGTATGTTCTTTCTTTTTTTACAATATCTCTCTCAGGATTCTTGGAGCATGAGGGATATCTGAGAATGATACCAATAAGCTTATCTTGAAAACTAAAACATTAAGAGCAAGAATCTGAGAGAGTGTCACGCCTGTGATTCATGACCTCTCAGATTTTTTCCAAAAAATTACCAAATGTTTATTATTTTATTGAAAGACCAAATCCAGAATGTTTTGCTCTAAAGTTGAGTTGTTTAGTTTTTATGGATCCCTAAAGTTGAAGGTGCGGCATCAAAAATTAAGCGGATTTTCAAGACATGGAAATTGCTGTGAGCCAAAACCCTTACCAGGAGCTGTTTAACTCCAATTTTCTTTTTGTATATGGAATATAGAAGGTTGAAACTTTACAAAATGAATGTTAAATTTGTGGTAAGTTGTTGCCGTAAGGTCAGTGAAGGCCCTCAAAACAGGGTATTTTTGACGTTTTTTAGCGTTTTTGAGGTCCAAAAACAGCTTGTACATTTCAGTTGGCACGGCAAAAGTAGTGTCGTTTGAAAGACCAGTGTAAGCACTTTAAAATAATGTATAAATAACCGAGGAAAGTTCAACGTGCTTTTAGTTGCGTAAGGCCGAAATATGAAAAATGTCATATTTTACCGATATTCAAACGGTGATAACTTCCTCTGCCAACAACATATTGAAAAATTTTTTTCGCCAATGTCATACTCTATTCTTTGTCTTAACAGAACAGTTGAGTCCTTTGAGGCGAAATGTGAAAAAATTTTTTACAAAAAATTTATTTTTTTCTGTGCATTTTTTGTAAAAAATTTTTTCACATTTCGCCTCAAAGGACTAAACTGTTCTGTTAAGACAAAGAATAGAGCATGACATTGGCAAAAAAAATGTTTCAATATGTTGTTGGCAGAGGAAGTTATCACCGTTTGAATATCGGTAAAATATGACATTTTTCATATTTCGGCCTTACGCAACTAAAAGCACGTTGAACTTTCCTCGGTTATTTATACATTATTTTAAAGTGCTTGCACTGGTCTTTCAAACGACACTACTTTTGCCGTGCCAACTGAAATGTACAAGCTGTTTTTGGACCTCAAAAACGCTAAAAAACGTCAAAAATACCCTGTTTTGAGGGCCTTCACTGACCTTACGGCAACAACTTACCACAAATTTAACATTCATTTTGTAAAGTTTCAACCTTCTATATTCCATATACAAAAACAAAATTGCAGTTTAACAGTTCTTGGTAAGAGTTTTGGCTCACAGCAATTTCCATGTCTTGAAAATCCGCTTAATTTTTGATGCCGCACCTTCAACTTTAGGGGTCCATAAAAACTAAAGAACTCAACTTTAGAGCAAAACATTCTGGATTTGGTCTTTCAATAAGATAATAAACATTTGGTAATTTTTGGGAGAAAATCTGAGAGGTCATGAATCACCTCATAATGCTAGGCGTGACAGTTTCTCAGATTCTTGCTCTTAAATTGATAAACAAATCCGGTTCATGATCCGGTAGCTAAACGTAGCTAAAACGTAATTGTCAGCTAAACACACGTAAAAAACGTGTCAGTTGAAACGTAATTGTAGCATAATAAATTATAACTCCTTTGGTGTACATTATTCTTGTTATTATTACCCGACTGACATAATTATTTGTAGAATGAAAACATATTTGAAACTTACAAAGATAAACTTTTAAAAATCATACAATTCAGTCATACAGGAATGCAACCAGCAACTTGCGATCAACTCTCACCTCAAGGCATTATGGGAGTATTTTTATGCGTAATTCACATTGGTTGGTTTGATTGGGTTTTCAGGCGTAAGAGTCTTCATAGGCTATATATATATTCTAAAAAAGCCAATAGGATGCTTGGGTTCATCAATAGATCTATTTCAAACAAATCTAAGGTTTCCGCCCCCTTTCTGCCTTATATAGAAGTTTGGTAAGAGCTCATTTGGAGTATGCTGTTCAGTTTTGGTCTTCGTATCTGGAGAATGATATCAATTTATTGGAAAGGGTTTAAGAGTAAATCTGCTTTCTAATTTAGATTATGATTCCAGGTTTAGAATGCTTAATATGTATTGTCTTGAGCAAAGTCAGAGGGGGAGATGATTCAGTTGTTTAAATTTATTTAAATGAAAGATGTTAATAGGTTAAATTTTGCATGGAAAGCAAGACAAGTGTCATTGTTTTAGCAAGACAAGGGGTCATTGTGTTTTAAGCTACTTAAATCTTAGGTTATTCTGGAGATTAGGAAAAACTACTACTTTAGTGGGGGGGGGGGGGCTGTTGTTGTGGGCTTTTGGAATAGCTTACCAGAAAAAGCTGTAATCAGCAAGGGAGTTGATAGTTTGAAGAAGGACATTGATCTTCATTGGGAACTATAAATGGACTAATACTAGTCTAGCTGGGCCCCGATGCTGGTCGTCACATTTGTATTTGTACTTGATATCAGCTTTAATATTACCCTACTGCTCCATGATACCCTTATTTTCATCTATGTAAGATCAAACTAATTAATTTGATTTCCTTTCGTAATTTTTATAACGGAACTGTAAAAATAAATTAATCTTAAATGCCCAGTTTAATGTATGGAAGATCTTTCAGTGCGTACTAAGGAAAAAAAATCAAGTAGTATTTTCAACTAGAAATTTCGTTACTTGTACCTTATAAATTACGCAATTGCTCACAGACTACGATCATATTATGTCTTGAGATTTATTTTTTTAAACAATTCTGGAAAAGTGTTAAAATGATTCTTTTAGTGATTCTAAAA
Organism: Uloborus plumipes; assembly: GCA_038373865.1. NCBI lineage: Eukaryota > Metazoa > Arthropoda > Arachnida > Araneae > Uloboridae > Uloborus > Uloborus plumipes. The sequence goes on from JAXGGA010011169.1 coordinate 21,986, forward strand.
TTGCATTTAATGAATCTGTTCTTAAACTACTAATTGAAAACAAAATTACATGATAAATATAACTACTAATAGCAACTTATTCCAATTTTTCACAAAAATATTTTAGAAGTATACTCGTATTTGGTGCTGCTCTTAGCAAATTAACTCATTTATGTCCAAGTTTTTTTTAACAATTTTTTTTCATTTTTTATCTGCTTAAAACTCTTACTTGGAATGGTTTACATTCATTTTAGGCGTAAAATAGTTCGCCGTTGCCATATTTATTAAGTTGTTATTTAACGTCCTGTTTATAGGACACTAGGCAGATTGATATGTGCGCATAATACGAACGTATTTGACTTTACTTTTGCAAAGTAACATTACAGTAGGCATCTGTGATCAATTTTAAGCAAATCATTTTAAAATAGTTTAGTTTTATGAAAAATAAGTTCGCAAAAAATACTTACTTTCTGTGGCTACCCATGCTGGATCGTTGCTTGACTGATTTTTCTGAAAATAGCTGTCAATAAATAAATTCTGATGTCAACTAGTAGTTCTATCTGGTTTTCTCAAGAAGGACTATTTAACTTGTGTAAAACAGCTTTAGTAAAATGATATACCCATTAGATTTTTGTATGCAGTAACTAACAAGCGTCCCGTTTTTAGGCTACTGGGCATGAATGGGTTAAAGCATTTACAATCAATGTTCTTTCGATGGTTTCCCTGCATTTTGATCTCATGTTGCATTTAATTTCTTAGGTTTTCTATGAGCCATGAACAAAAAAAAAAAAAAAGCAAAAGAAGCTTTATTATTTAGGAGATTTCATTTCTGTAGATGTTATGTGTTTTACGAAGACTGTCAAAGCTTTGGAAGTTGCCCAAGAAAATGTTGGCACGTTGAAAAAGAAAATTAAAAAACTAACCGAGGGAAATAGTTCTTTGAAGAAGCAAGTAACATCACCAAATGAAATGCTGAATAATCTGCTAAGTAAAAACTTGATATCAAATTCAGCTTTTTCAGTCTATGAGCATTGATTTTATTCGTATTTCTTCTTTTCCTTCTTTCTTTAATATTATAATTATATATTTTTTGTTTTAGTTTTTTTAAACCTAAAATCATATTCATAGTTTCTAAAGTTTAGAGCTATTTATAAAACAAAATAATAGTTTAGATGGGGAAACTAATACGTATTTTTTTTTTTTTTTTTATGCTTAAATCTTTAAACCTCAGCACAATTCAGGTTATTTAGTTAGACGTATGGTAGAAAATCAAGCTATTCATTTAAGTTTTTAATGAAATAAAATAAGGAAAAGAGCAGAAAAGAAGACCAACGTGCTTTATCCACCTTACTCTTAATATATATACTTAAATATATGGAGCATGAATTTTTCAGTAGCGTTATATCTAAAAGATGATGGTAAACAAAAGCAACCAGCAATCGCGCAAGAACAATTAAATGACGCATCAAGAACAAGAATTTATTCTTTTTACATTGTCAACATTACACTTGAAAAGGCAAGAAAACACTACAACATACAAGAAGTATATATATTAAATAAAAAGATTTTTGATTGATGTAAATTTGTCTTAAAAATAACATCACAATGACGATCTCAGTATTGAATTAAAAAACAGGCTGAATGATGTTTTGATGAAAAAAAAAAAAAACAAACACATAAAATAAAATGAATTTAAAGATATATACAATCACTTTCATCGCAGATTTTCAACTTCTGAGAGTTTTTAAGAAATATTATTTCATCGATGATTTTATAAAGTCAATGACTTGCCAATGTAACGTTACATGCAACTAAAATGAGTGAATTGCTCACTCACTTAGAATTACAATTTTATGGACGATCCGCACGCAAATCTGAAGGCGTGCCTTGAGGCAAACCTCAAATTAGAGGGGCCTCCACACGTTTCGGAAAATCCGAATGCGTGCCTTGAGGCGAGCTTCAAGTCTTATCACGCTGCGGGAATATACGAAGGCTTTTACATAATCAACTATGACTGAATTGCCTTGAGGTCAACTTCCTAACCATCAACAGTACGATCGGCTTTGAGGTAAATCGAATGGAATTTTGGATGGAAAATCCAGCCTCAAGGCCGCTGGAAAATCCCTCAACAAAATTCTCCATACATACATAGAGGTTTGCCTCAAGGCCTGGGGCCTCAAAGCACACCTTCGGATTTTCCGTTGCGCTTGGAGGGTCCTTTACAATGAAAATGGCGGAATGATTGAAATATATGAACTAAATTTTGGTCTCTTACATGCATTGTATTATGTGTATAACTCCTTTTATACCGCTAAAATACATCGGTCTAAAATTGTTTAATACACATCTTTTAAAAAAGCGCAAAATTATTCGTTAATAAATTAGCATTTTATTAACAAATCACATTTCAAAGAGATCTTTCATGTATTTTTACCCACTTTTTATTTTTGGTCAGTATTTCATAGCTGATGGAAATAAACAAAGACAGTATTTAGCGCTTTTCTTTCCGTTTTTCCTTTTTTTAATGACTATAATAAATGCATAATTAACGCAGCGCAATGAAAAGCTAAAATGACTTTAAACGAGCTTAAAAAACTAATTATGAGAAAAATTTCCATTTTTACAAGTGCCTTAGCAATTACTTATATCAGAGTCAACATAAAAGACTCCCATCAAAAGCTAGTTGTAATGACGCAAGTTGCATAGCAGGTTTCGTTTACACGCTATACAATTATAAATGATACATTTCACTCAAAATTAAAAAGTGGCTTTAGTCTGAGTGAAATTCAGAAATGATATTCACTTTGCTAATATTGAATAGAATTTTTTTGAGCAGTTTTGTGAAAAAGCTGTCAATGGTGGAAGATGTGCGATTGATAAAAGTTTCAGTATTTCGAACGTCAATTTTAGCAATCTGTAATCAAAATATTTGGTTATAAATGTTCATTTAAGAACTCGAGAAATTCAATGCTATGTTTACTTATAGTAAAAATCTTTATGTAAGTTTCTAAACCAAAGCTGTGTTTTATGCGTAAAATTCTTATTAAAAATAAGTTGCGAAGCGATAGAAAAATATTCAATGTTGAAAGAAATGATTCCAATTAATTTGAAATAAACGCACGTGTTTTAAATAAGATTTCATTCATTACTAGAAACAGCTTATGTTTTGTGGCACAAATTCGATTCATGTTTTAAAAGCATTACAAAATTAGTGAACTTTTAACAAATTTTTTTAAAAATGTTTCGTTTCCACAGTAAAACCTTGATTCACCGACTTTACTAACTAATTAAAAAAAACATACTAACATATACAAGCAAAATAATAATAATAATAATAGCAATTAAAATAAATTAATGAAATCATGGTAAGAACGATTTAGTAAGCAGGAGAAAAAGAAGGAAATGAAAAATCGTTAAGTTATAAAACTTTGTACATTTGCCCATATAAATTTAAAAATGGAATAGATTTCATCAATTCGTCAGAATATAATATTTAGTCAAATTCAAAAGTAGTCCAGTCACATTTTGTAACATTTTAACTATTTAAAAACGATAAGATGGTATTAAATTTTAAGTTTATACATTACATTTTTGAAGTCTGTTTACTTGTGACGAAAGTAGATGCAACTACTAGATAAATCTAGGGTCCTGCAGGCAGGTGTGCTCTAAGAGACAGCAATTTTTTCTTTTGAAGCACAGATACTTTTTTGGTTTTTTACACAATAAAATTTTGCTTATTGCTCTTGAATATTATTAATTTTGATGAAACGGATGAGCTGTCACGTGCGGACACAATGTTCGTTTTTCCGCGGAATGGTTCTGCTGTAGTTGAAAAAAAATGTTTGGTGGAACTCAACAAAAGAAAAGTTGGTTTGAAACTAATTTATATTATATTTGCATTATTTTTACAATTAAAAAAAAAACATATCTGAGGGAACGCCCAAAACAAGGGCTGACTTCTAAGACACGTTTTTTATGTGATATCCATAGCAATAGCCACATCGCGAAAAACTTATACTGTTGCCGTCATATTCAGTGAGGAGTCAGTAATAGATGCACTGTATGAATCAAGGTTTTATTGTGAAAAGAAGTAAAAATTTCCCCAGGAACTTTTTAGAGGTGGGCAGTTAAATCCAAAGGAGTATGCTCATCACAAGCAAGATGGCCATCGAAAATGCAGTTGCAGTCGCTGAATTGGGCATTTCGCTGTTGCTGAGATGTTCCATAATGCCGACGATCTTCGCATCGGCGTCTACCACGTTGATCTTCCATCCAAGGTTCCGATGCGTGAAACACTGCAAAATACTCGATCATTAGAAACAGGGTAACAGAACTCAACAATTAGCTTAATTACAGTAGAACGTCAAAAATCTGAACTAAGGACCCTAAGCAGTGCGAATTTTCAACCTGTTCGAATTTTCGAAAGTAACAAGAATTAAAAAAAAACTTTGTTTCGAACGTGGCTGCGTATTGTCTACAAAACATTAGCAGACATAATGCAATTGCTGAGATCGGCAATCATTCTTTCATGTAGCACCACTATCGGCGAAGGCCATTGTCATGAGAATTTAGGCGCCTAGTTTCCCAAGTAGATGGAGGCACCTGTGTTTTATTCAATGCGAAACTGTACTAGGAGCAGAACCGTCATTTCGAATATTTCCAGGGGGGGGGGGGGCAAAGGGTGTATACACAATGCAAATTTGCTAAAAATGGCTACTTACATGTAAATACATTGATTTCCCAAAATCGGGGGTGGGCAATTGACTCCCCTCCCCTGAACCCCGATTTGACGGGCCTGATTAGAAGTTTCATTTTGCAATGACACAAACATTGTCAAACGAGTACTCAAGGGATCTTTTACATGCCGCATAATCATAAGACATGGAAACTGTCGATTTTCTGTATCTTAAATATCCACCGACTGGAGTCAGGTTTGCGTTTAGAAAACTAGTATGCCGTTTTACCGTATGAAATGGTTTACCAAAACTAATATACATAACATACAACACAGCACAGAAAGCTATAATATACAGTAACATTTTTTAACAAAAAATAATTCTCATTGTTCGTACTTTCAACATGAAAAAATCATTACTAGTATTTAAAAATACTCCCCAATGTCGTCTTCGCTTCGCCACAAAAACTAACCGGCTAGGTTTCTGAAACCGCTGGAAATATCATAGAAGATGAAGGAAGAGTGAACAATGGATTCGTCAGCAAAATGCGGAAGGGTTGTTAAGTCCGTCATTATCTGTTGCAGTTTGAAAAAATATTTGCATTCCTCTTTAAAATTTTACTTTCCTACCCTTTTGCAAGAGCACTTTTTACGCAATAGATTTATCTTTATTATTTAAAAGTAGTTCACTTACTTGGTAATACACAAGATCTGGTGTATTTTCGTCTGGAACCCAGAAGAACATCCCCGGATGCCCATCGTGGCAATCTAACCGAAGAGTGTTCTTGAAATCTTCAAACGTTTCCGATTCTTCAGATTTATCGATGCTCTTGTGTTTCCACTCGCAGTACCGTCCCACTGAAAGCGAAATAAGATTGCTTGAAAATACAGTAATAAACTATGATTTTGAGGCAAATTACAATCTTATCTGCAAGGTGTTCCAAAAATAACGTTCTATTTCCTTGAAAACACTTAAGTATTAATTATTTTCACTTGTGTTTCTTAAAGTTGGCTGGTAAAGCACGAAGAGGCGCTTCAGCTGAACAAGCAAAAATACGGAAAACAGTCAGCAAGAAGAAACTCAGACGATCCGGTAGTATAGCAGGTGAAAAATGTACTGAACCATCATCAATATCTGACGATACCGGTTTTTCTGAATTTGTTCACAAGTAGCCTGACATTGGCCCTAATATATTGCTGCCTTCAATATTTTTACTGGTACAGCTGGCGCGCTTTTAATGTGTTTCACCACCCAATTTCCAGAAAATGTGGCTATTATTAGTTGCGAGGAAGTATTTCTAAAAACACCTGTCAAAAAATCAGTTCATAACTATTTTCATGGAATTGGAACGTTATTTTGAAAACACTATGCATTATACTGCCCTAATTCGATTACTAGATAATTGTTTTTTCTCTCTGCAGATCGATATGCTAAGTTTGTATATATGATTCATCGGGTTTTAGAGGACTTTCTTTCCAAACATTGACGTGCTAAAATATGTGGTGCATGTAGCTACACAGATTAGTGGTGTCTAACTCTTGATAGGCGAGAAAACCAAAAGTATTGACAATTTGAATAAAACAACCAACTAATCAAAAGTAGTATCGAATTTTTCATACGTGAAATTCAACAATAATCAGCTTGTTTTATAAGCATTTAAAACCCGTGCAATGCATTTTTTCTTTAATTTCCATTTGAGGCGTTTAGTATCAAAACCAACTTAATTCACGTTTTAGAATCCATATTTCAAAATTTTACAAGAGAGACAAAAAAAAAGAAAAAAGAAAGAAAACACGGACTGAGCTTTTTTCATAGAAAACCATTTTTTTGGCAGTAGTTTTCACCCAGATTGAGCAGGGTGCGTTCTAAATTGTTAGCACCTACCGTCATGCATCCACCAAGAAGTACCAAATTGTGAAATAAAAGAAGTTTTGGAAATTCGTAGATTCAGCTGGTTTTCATTATAATCACGTGATTGTTTTCGTTTAAATATAAGTTTAATTTCAAAATTCACTAGTTGAATGTTGCCATTAGATCCTCAACAATAACAATAGTAACAATAATAACTATAATTACCATTATTAATAAATATGTTTTCAAAAAACGATCAGTAACTTACCACCGGTTGGTACTATTCTTTCATTGGCATCAACGAAAATTCCAGCATACACAGTGTGGTTCTAAAATTTCAAATTTCAATTAGTTGAAATGTTTTTAAAAATTATATGAGAAAAGAAAATTTCAAAAGAAAAAAATTATCCCTCCAAACACGGGACAATGGTTTACTGAGACAGTGGTGCCTCTGCTTAGTGCTGAAAGATGAATAGCATTTTTTAATCGTTTGGAGGAAGCATGGATTCGAAAATAACTTGTGGAGCACCCGCAAGTAAAATGTGACGCTCCCTCGTAAAATGTTTTGGAACTGAGTGCTCGTAAAAGTTTGAAAAAATCTGTTTTCGAGAAATTTAAATGTTTTGACCATACCAATCTACTTTAAAGTACAGAAAAACTGCGAATGAAAGTTAAACTATATTTAATTATCTCTTTTTAGCCAACAAAGTACTAAATCTTACACGTAAAGTATCCGAACGCCAAAATGATTAAGTATATTGATTGGCAATATAGTAATAATGATTATAACACGAAAATTCGATTCGTAAAAACGGACCTAGAACCTTATGTAGAACTTGTGTATTTTTATTTATCTTTTCCCATGAGGGGAAGAGGTGTCTCAGCTTTGAATCACGGCATTTTAACTAATTCAATTACAGAATCTTTTCTTTCTCTAGCCTTTTCTTTAGTCATTACATAAGATCTTTCTCATTTCTTTATCAAATTCCATGATTTAGCCTTTGTTTAAAAGCTTATCGTGGCGATTAATGACGAAAAATAGACCCAAGGTCTAAAATTTGGGGTTGTTTTTTCTGTCAAAAAAAGGAACTTTCTTTCCGTTTTTTATTAGACATTACTTCAATTAATAGTATCCAAAAATTTGGACGTTAGTAGTTTTGTTGGAAATAGGGTCGTGCTTATATTAGGAAAGGCTCAATAGAGGAAAGCTCGAAACCAGGCTAAAAAAAACCGTTGTAATGGGTTTTTTCTTCAGCTAAATTCTAATGCAACTTTGGATCATGGGGTACATACTATTTTTCAAAGTTATGTGTTTATGTGCTATAACTTTAGTATCACTTCAACAAATTTCAAAAGTAAGCCATCATTTCAAAGATGTTTTCACCGCTATTAGCAAAACATCAACAAACAATAGTCTGTGGAGTTAGCGACAAAAACAGCCGAAATATTTCACTTCCGGATACCAGTGTGAAATTTGGTACAGAGTTTATGTACATATATAAGAACAAAAAACCGCCGGGAGACACTTGATCAGGGGTCATGAACTCCCGTGATGACGTCATCAAGATGGCCGCTTTTACAGATAAATACGTTCGTTTAAATGCTTAAAACTCCAACATAGATTGAAATATTGCAAAACTCAAAAGTATCATATGAAAGCTCTTTAAAAGAGCTACTTAGAAAGATTTCATTTTTCTTTCTGAGGCCAAGGTCCCACCTGTAATGACGTCATAAAAATGGCCGCTTTTACAGGTAAATACGTTTGTTTAACTCCCCCTAAAACACCATTATAGATTTAAATATTTCAAAACTCAACTATATCATCTGAAAGCGCTTTAAAAGATCTATTTAGAAAGATTTAATTTTTCTTTCAGAGGTCAAGGGCTCACCTGTGATGACGTCATCAAAATGGCCGCTTTTACAAGTAAATACGTTCGTTTAACTGCTTAAAACTCCATCATAGATTCAAATATTGCAAAACTCAAACATATCATCTGAAAGCTCTTTAAAAGAGCTATTTAGAAAGATTTAATTTTTCTTTCTGAGGTCAAGGTCCCACCTGTGATGACGTCATCAAAATGGCCGCTTTTACAGGTAACTACATTTGTTTAACTCCCCCTAAAACTCCATCATAGATTCAAATATTGCGAAACTCAAATATATCATCTGAAAGCTCTTTAAAGGAGCTATTTAGAAAAAATTATTTTTTTCTTTCTGAGGTCAAGGGCCCACCTGTAATGACGTCATTTGAGGCCATTTTGATGACGTCATTACAGGTGGGGCCTTGACCTCAGAAAGAAAAATTAAATCTTTCTAAATAGCTCTTTTAAAGAGCTTTTAGATGATGTATTTGAGTTTTGCAATATTTGAATCTATGATGGAGTTTTAGGGGGAGCTAAACAAACGTATTTACCTGTAAAAGCGGCCATTTTGATGACGTCATCACAGGTGGGCCCTTGACCTTAAAAAGAAAAATTAAATCTTTCTAAATAGCTCTTTAAAAGAGCTTTTAGATGATATATTTGAGTTTTGCAATATTTGAATCTATGATGGAGTTTTAGGGGGAGTTAAACAAACGTATTTACCTGTAAAAGCGGTCAGTTTGATGACGTCATCACAGGTGGGCCCTTGACCTTAGAAAGAAAAAATAAATCTTTCTAAGTAGCTCTTTTAAAGAGCTTTCAGATGATATATTTGAGTTTTGCAATATTTGAATCTATGATGGAGTTTTAAGCGGTTAAACGAACGTATTTACCTGCAAAAGCGGCCATTTTGATGACGTCATCGCAGGTGAGCCCTTGACCTCAGAAAGAAAAATTATATCTTTCTAAATAGATCTTTTAAAGCGCTTTTAGATGATATAGTTGAGTTCTGAAATATTTAAATATATGATGGAGTTTTAGGGGGAGTTCAACAAACGTACTTACCTGTAAAAGCGGCCATTTTGATGACGTCATTACAGGTGGGCCCTTGACCTCAGAAAGAAAAAAATAATTTTTTCTAAATAGCTCCTTTAAAGAGCTTTCAGATGATATATTTGAGTTTTGCAATATTTGAATCTATGATGGAGTTTTAGGGGGAGTTAAACAAACGTAGTTACCAGTAAAAGCGGCCATTTTGATGACGTCATTACAGGTGAGACCTTGACCTCAGAAAGAAAAATTAAAACTTTTCTAAATAGCTCTTTTAAAGAGCTTTCAGATGATACGTTTGAGTTTTGCAATATTTCAATCTATGATGGAGTTTTAAGCATTCAAACGAACGTATTTACCTGTAAAAGCGGCCATTTTGATGACGTCATCACGGAATGACCTTGACCCCCGATCAAGTGTCTCCCGGCGGTTTTTTGTCCTCCTGTGTGAATTTAAGCCCCACATAAAATTTCAGACTGGTATCCGGAAGTGAAATATTTTTGCACTAACTCCACGGATTACAACTCACATTTTTGTTGTTACTCAAAAAAAGACTTTGAAAACGTCTTTTCATATTCCTTCAGTTTGAAGATTAACTGTATCTCCATCTTGCTCTTCAGCAAGTATTGCTGAATACTCTTGTTGCTGGTAAAGGGAATTAAAATGACGTCTAAATTTACTTATCCACGTTTATTTCATTGGAAATAACGGGGTCGATTTTCAGGAAAACCATAACTTAAGGTAAAAATAAATGTAAAATGTTAAAGATATAATTGTTATAAAAAAGGACTACAAAAAAGTTTATCTGATTTCACATTTCAAAATAGTTTCAAGAACGTATTGGACACAGCACACAATCCTGTTTGAGTCGAAGATGAAGTAGGTAAACAAATACTACTAAAAGACTTACTGCTAATCCTAGCTGATCCAAAAATTGTCCCCCTCCTCCTTCTGGATTGTTGGTGATGTAAAGGGGGTGGTAGGCAGCAGAGTTGGTGAGATCGTCTCCTCCTTCTACAATGAAGGTATAGTTGGTGCCCCTGCGGACTGTTAACTCGGGAATGAGGAGGCCGTTAATCCACCAAGCTATGCCCCAAGATTGTGCACCTAATTTAGGGGGGAAAATCACTATAACAAAACTAAATAGAAACTGAGTCCAACACAGCGTAGAGAAAGCAAAAATTGAGAGCAGAGAAAATTTGAAGGCAGTTATTAAACATAGCTATACTCCAAGGTCTTATGTCTCAGTTAGAAAAATCATCGTACTACATTTCAAATTTGGAATACACCGAAAAAGGTATGAAGAAGGTAAAATATGTATGATATTCTTCTTGAAAGAATGCTAGGTACACATTGAAACGGTGCCTCGGTCCTGAGACACCAAAATAGCAATCTTCACTGAAATAGTTTGCAATAACATTGCATTCTTATTCAACTGCGGAAGAAAATCTCCAAAAATTAATTTATGCCAGACATAATGCTAAACGTCACTCTAAATTCTTGTTAATTTAAGCCGTAAAATCAACAGTACATTTTTAATAACTCACCTGTGATAGCTGTGTAACCTTTGTCACCTCCAGTGGGCCCTATCTGAGCTCTGAAAGTAGTAGGTCCCGCAATTTTCAGAGGAGACCAAGCGCTTGGTTTCGATGACGACATAGTTTTCAAAGGATTACATCGGTCTTGTGGAGGATTGCGACCGAAGTGGATCTTTTTGGCATCTGTAACAAACAAAAAAAAAATATTATGGCTATTAGATTACAAGTTAAGCCATTGTAATGAGGTTTTACCCGTACTGCCCGGCCCTGGAGCCGCACCTGGCCGGAGGGGATGAAACTTTTGGCCATTTTCTCCGGAATACAAATTTAAAAAAAAAAGTAAAAATCAATGCAATTCTCATTTTCCGTCTGCTTGACATCAATTTCTTCCTGTCTAAGCCAAACACGAGATTGACGTCCTCAAATGGTGCATTTCTTTGTTTATATCTATTATATCTTACTTGTAACTGTAGTATTGTGGAATTTCGTGAAGTGAGGGCCCAGAGTCTCCATCTGAGGAGAGATGGACGTCAAAGTCAAAGTTCTCACGTGGAAAAAGCAATCCGCTGACAGTGGTGCCACACGATAGAGCAGTACAGTGTCGAAATGTTTACATTTTCTTAACAGGATTTTTCAAATTATTCAGAATAAAGGTCACGTGAAGGAATTAAAGACATTGACACACTTACCCTTTGTGTAATAGTGGGTATGAAAGGCAGCTTCTTTTTGACTGTTGAGTGGTCCAATCGCAGCCACCACAGACACCGGAATGGATACTGGAATCGAAAGGTCCTGCCCGTCAGCTGTTGGGGGAAAAGTATGATCGTACTTAAAAGAAGAGAGGAAATATAAATATTATGTATAGTTTTATTTATTATTGTTTCAATATTACAAAGTATAGGTAATAGGACCGTAGCTAGTCATTGAAATAAGGTACGGCACCCGGACTTGCTTGGAAGAGTAGTCAAAAAGAAAAAATCCCACGGGTAAGAAATACATACAGCTTATTTATAGCTTTGTACCAGACCGGTACAAAGTTAAAAACGCGTGAATGACTTAGGTAATCTGTCTTTCTTTTCTTCTACACGTGTATACACAAGATGAGAGACTGAGCAGATCCATCTTCTGATTAAGGAGCACGTCACTACTAGAATATGAGTGAACAAATCAGGAGAACTGCGTCATATTTTGTATGCAGAAAAATATAATTAGTTATGAATTTAAACGCGAAGCAATATTCAGGCAAGAACAGAGACATGGGGGCTGTCTTTCGGAAAAATCGGGAAATTGTAGCTCTAAAATCGCAATTATGGGCGATCTTTGGACATGTAGGGAAGGTAATGCTTTAAAAAGTTCAGAGGGCTTTCCCGGTAAGTGTTTCGAAATTAAACCGAAAAATGGATCCAGGAACAACAAAAATCAGCAGCAATCCGCTTCAGACGATGTATCAAACCGTCTCCGTTTTCGGAGACGGTCTGGGGAAGGAACTCTGACATCAGTCTAAAGCGGAATCATTACGTGCGCATGACAGAATAATCGTCTTATGCTAAGTCGCCGTATCACTAATAAATAAATAAATACAAAAAGAAAGAAAGAAATCACTTTACAAACAGTCAAGTTCAGGATAACTATGCTACAAGAGTAGTTCCTAACCTTCTAAGATAGCCCGAAAACCAATACTTACAAGAACCAAGAGGTCTCTTATAGGTTACTGTAAAAATGCCGTCTTTTCTTTCCCAGGTTAGAAGTTCCGTGTTCTCTTCTCCCCTTAACTTCTGGTCTGGACAAGCTCCGCTCTGTTGAGAGCACTGAAAGCAACACAATAGAAGCAGGTGATTTAAAACAAGAAGTAGTACTGCCACGGAGAGATGGTAGATGAACTGAAAGCGGGAAACAGAATGCCATCATTTTGTAACAGGTAGGCTCAACGAGTACGCGCGAGCAGTAAAAACTGGATTGTTTGCGCGTCGTCGCTGATCTTACCAAATTATACAATGAAGTGGTCTTTTTCCGCTTCTACTTCATCCACCATCTCTTCGAGACTCAACTGCACTAACTCTTCGCATGGTAGAAGAAACAGCGATGCCCGTCGCAGATTTTTGAGGAGGTCTGCAGATTATTTCTGAGGGGGGGTAGTTCCCATTTTTCAGAAAAAAAATTTCTGAAACAGCACTGCCGAAAATATGAAGTGAATTACTTTTCCTAATTTTCTTTCCTTAAAAAAATCTTAAAGGCATGTCATCGGCCTGGCTTTACACCAAAGTTTCTTTATGACGACTTACGTGGCCTCGCTTCGTTTTAGAAGTCAGACATATTTTTTAAAAAAATATTTAAAAATAAATTGTCGGGAAAACAAAAATATTTTCGGAACCTATGCATTTTTCTTGCTTATTCTATCAATATCAGCGACTAAAAGTAGTACTTTTGACTGGTGGAAACACCTCCATGGGAAATATATAAATAAAAACATATATGAAAATACAGACTAAAATTTTCAGCAGAAAACTAAGTTCAAAGTGAAAGAGAAAAAAGTTAAAAAAAAAAGGAGTATAAATTTATGTAGATGTAATCAGTGGCTAAGAGGTCAAAAGCTCTTGCTCCCGTAGCTACTTGTGCCTCAGTTTTCTATTTTATTTCGAAGCTTTTTAGTTCTCGTTTCTCTCGTATTTTTTAAAGTTAGCATTGTATTTTCAACCATTCCTCTCTGCTGATTCATTGTAGGTGTTACGACTAACCTAATGCTGGTCTACTTTTTAACCGACTTCAACAAAGGAGGAGGTTATACAATTCGTCGGAGAATTTTTTTTTTTTTTGTATGTTATAAGATTACTCGAAGACGCCTGGACCGATTTCAGAAATTCTTTTTTTCTTTGAAAGGTATTTCTTTCCGATTGGTCCCATCTTCTCGTGGTCCGGATTTGACAACGGGAACCTGCAGAAATCGTTCGAAATAGAAATCGGGATCACAGTAATCGTAATAATGACAATTTTGAATGCAAGGCTTCTCTGGATTGTATGATAAAATTCATTTCTATGGTCTTTTTGAAATTTTTAAACTGAGTGTCTTTCTATGTCCTGCTTTTTTCTTCTGAACTCCAACGTACTGAAAGTCGAACCAGGTATTGATTGATTCGTAAGTTTTCATACTTCTTTAGTCTTAATTTACATAAGGTTTGATAAAAGAATTCTGAAGAAAGTGAGAAAAATCTTCAAATTTTTGCTCAAATTTAAGCGATTTGTTCTAAATAATTAAATATGAAATCCATTGTTACAAAACGTGATTGATATTAAACAGTAATAATAATGATAATTTTGAATGAATACTTAACTGAAGCAAACATGAAACTCGTTAGACGGCCACGTATGTAGTACATCGTAAAATCTTATGAACCGCGAAAAACTGTTTTGAAATATAAATTCGTTGAAAAGCCGTTATTATTTAGCCTTTGATTAAACTAGTACACAAATAAATACCAGAGAATAACTAGGATTAGTTTTTAGTGTCAAACGTTTAAAATTTTAGACGCGCTGATAGTTTCTTTCTTACATAGTTTATTTTATGGGGAGAATTTACTTAAGAAAATTACGTGAAGTTTTGTAATGGAAACATTACCTTATTTCATATGTACATTTACACTAAAAAGAATAAAATAAAAATATTTTTGGAAAAAAAATTGAACCTACTTCGCCACTTCACTCGGCATTGCTCTAAAAAGTAAAAAATAATTTTATTCTTTGAACACCATCAATACTACTTTTAAAATAAGTTTTGAAGTCGGTGCAAAAACTATAGGTGCAATGATGTTTAACTACATTTTGCCAACATTTTTCAGCGAATCCATTGAAAATTAAGAGCTGAATATTTGTACCATTACATAAATATGTGGTTGTCAATGCAGTGCATGCGAATGCGATTAAAAAACCTGGATTCATTGCAATTTATATATATATAGTTAAATTATAGTTTCGTATGATTCTATTAGTGTTTTTGCGCCGACTTCAAAACTTATGTTAAATGTAGTATAGATGGTGTTCAAAGAATAAAATTACAGTGAACTCTCACTTATACACCGCCTCATTTATGCGCCTTTTTCACTTATTCGACGATTTTAAATGGTCCCAGAACATTCCATAGCAAAATAATGATAGTATTATTCGCTTATGCGTCGCTTTGAAGATAAATATTTCACTTATGCGCCGAATTTTTCCTAAAATATAAAATAATTCATTTATTTTCTTTAAAAAATAAGCATTTTTTTTTTTCATTTTTCCCTTTAATCTTTCACCTTTATTTCTCACGGAAGGCATTTTTTCTGCATGAACTAGAGTTAGGAAAGGGACAATTATCTATTATGCATAGTTAAAAAAAAAAAAAAAAAAAAAACAGTTTGTAATTATGTATGCTATAATTTTTGTTTTCTCTTTATCAGTGTAGTTACGTTACAGTAATTGCCAAACCGTAGTAATATGTCCCTTTTTCTATAGAGACATTCTAATTCATTCTCTCATTAGAAACTATGTTGCGTTTTTGACCTTTAAATATGCTTGTTTACTTATACGTTTCTCTCACTTATGCGCCTTTTTCTGTTGGTCTCGTGGGCCGGCGAATAAGTGAGAGTTCACTGTATTTTTTACTTTTTAGAGCACTTGCCGAGTGAAGTTCCGAAGTCGGTTCAATTTTTTTCCCAAAAATATTTTTATTAGTTTTTAAATCTCGGTCGCCCATTACTGAAAAAAATCTGTTACAGGGCTCATTCGGGTTGAATTATAAATATTAAGTTTAGTAATTTACATAGTATGTTTAAAATTATTGCGACTGAGAGTTTGGTTCCTTATACTATTCGCCTCTCGGTCAGATACTTGAACCGCAGATTGAAGCCTTCTCGTTGGTTGGAGAAGATTTCAACCAGTGGTTCAGATGAATGGTTTGGGGTCAGGCTTGATGGAGAGTCAGGTGGTTGAAATTAAGCACTACCCCAAATAATGCAATCTCAGAAGGCTCAAGTTTTGGCTAATACCTTCAATAGTAGCTTAAGTAGCTGCATATCCGCCCTCTTGGGGATAAATGTCTTCTTCCAATGTCTGCTATGAAGTAGTAGTGTGTTTTGCTTCCTGATTGTGGTTTCGTTTGAACTCCATGTTAATCCACAATCAGGATGAAAAACAAGCTACCTCTTCATAGTAGATACAGGAAAAAAGTGACGTTTAGCCCCAAGATGGTGGACATGCAGCTATTTAAGCTACGCTTGAGGGCATTAGTTATATCAAAAGGCAACTACAGCAGTACACCATGGCTAGTAGAAGAAATTCCGTTGAGGCTAACCTGTGATTTAGAACTCAAGTAATAATCCACCACTTTGGCTTTGTTTGTCTCTGCATCAAAAAACGCCACAGCAACATCCGCACCAACCATGGCGGCACGATCCTCGTTGCCACTGCGTCCGAATGAAAGATACTCGTTCTCTTCTGAAATAATCAAACAAAAAAATAGAGTTTACTACACAGTAAAGAGGATTCATACTATCTTTCTGTTCTACAAAAGTTAAAATCTAACATCAATTATGGCGAATAATTCGTTATTTTTTCATTCCGTCCCTTCTAGTCTTCCTCACTTTGCTGCTCCTCTTTCGCTTTCTTCATCTGCAATTTGTCCTTCTTCAAATATTCAATACTTTAAATATTCTTTCAATTCTTTACATTGCATTCAAATCAATTTAGGCAAAAGATGTAACGCTACGTGTTCTTTAAAACTTTTATCCTCTCAATTGCTACCAAAATTTTTCCTAGTTCAAGAACCATATTTAAAACATGATCAAATACCAGAACAACCTTTGAATTGGAAAATTTTTTATTCTTTAAGTAAAAAAGCTGCCATTATAAGTACTGACTCAAATATTATAGTTTCTCAATTAGATCAAAAGGAAAACCATGTGGCAATCTCAGCCGAATTCAAGGAAGATTCAATAATTCTCATTTCAGTTTATATAACACCAACAGAAGATGTACGAATTCCTCTACGTAATCTCGAGAATCTTTTAAGAAATATTCCAAATAAAAATGTCATAATTATGGGTGATTTCAATAGCAAAAGTAACTCCTGGGGATATGCTGGTGAAGATCCAAGAGGAAGAAGAGTAATAAATTTCTATCAAGCAAATGATATGCAATTACTTAATAGTTCTTATGACCCACCATCTTTTGAGCATGAAAATGGAAATGGATGGCCTGACTTAACATTAATTAAAGGGAGTTTAATTCAGAATGATAATTACCAGTGGAATGTTGTAGAAGATATAGATTCCTTAAGTGACCATAAATTTATCTCTTTTAAATTTCAAAAAGAGCTCTCGACTTTTGCAATTAAACGCTATAAAATTACATCTAAAGGAATTAAAAAAATTTGATAAAGAAATTTCAAGAAAGTTAACACCATACATAAATGCTTGCCATAATATTTTTACGTCATTCGAACTTAATAATTTCTCAAGTAAGTTAATTACTACTATTCAGAACTGTTGCAACAATTCGTTTAAAATTAAAGATTTTTCTAAAAAAATTGAAGTAAAATGGTGGAGTACCGAATTGCAAAAAGAAAAAAACAAATCTTAATAGATTGAAAAGAAAATTAAAAAGACAATCAACTCCTGAAGAAAATATTAGAGTCAAAATTGAATATAAGAAAGTAAGAGCCCAATATTTTAGGAACATTAAAAAAACACAAGACAGAAAGCTGGCGTAATTTTTGCAAACAAGCATCTGACCCATTTGGTAAAGCTTATAAATTTTGTTTTGAAAAAATTAGGCGTCCAACAACTTTGCCAATTTTTTAATGATGGAGCTACTCTAAAAGAAAATTTGGAATTCATTTTAAATGAACTTTATCCAATCCCACAAAGAAATCCATTTTCTAATAGACAGTCCACTACAACTTCGACTTCGTCTTTTAACGATTTTTCAAATGCTGAACCAGAAATTTCAGTTGAAGAAATTAAAAATACTTTGAATTCATGTAACTGTAAAAAAGCCCCAGGAATTGATTCAATAGATTACGCAATAGTTAAACTGATCTTTAAAACACTTCCACAACTACTCCATTGCTTCTACAACAAATGTCTCGAGCTTTCTTATTTTCCAGATGTTTTTAAAATAGGTAAATTGATTTTATTTCTCAAAAAAGGGAAAGATATCAAAGATATTTTTTCATATCGACCTATAACACTGTTACCAACCTTAGGAAAACTTTTAGAAAAAATAATTGTAAAAAGAGTTCAATTTCATTACCAACATTTTTCTCCAAAAAATCAATTTGGTTTCAAAAAAGGATATTCAACAGAAGATGCTTTGCAAAATATTTGGGAAAATCTCCTTGATTATAATATTACTGGTCATAAATTAATCATTTCGTTGGACATTCAAAGAGCTTTTGATAGCATTCCGCATCCTCAACTTCATAACAAAATTTCTCAATTGCATTGTCCCAGAATTTTAAAAAATTTTCTTCATAGTCTGCTTGAAAACAGAAAATTAGTTATGGATTCTAATAATGAAGTTGTAACTCATAATCAATTAATAGGTGTTCCACAAGGATCTTGCAGCGGCCCGTTTTTGTGGTCATTAATAGCAGAAGATATTCTCCATACATCAATGCCAAGAGGAGTTTTCATTCAAGCATTCGCTGATGACTTTGTGATTGGCGTAGTTAAAGGGACAATAAAGAACATGGCAGAAGAGGCAAATTCAGCTCTTATACAGTTCAAAAATTGGGCAGATTATTATAACTTGAAAGTCTCAACTGATAAATCCAGTCTATTACTTTTTAGAAGAAAAACTAAGAATCAAAATATTAAATTTGGAACTGAAAAAATTAAAAGAGTTAGAACTTTAAAATATCTTGGAATCATTCTGGATGAAAACCTTTCATTCTTACCACATATACAGCATTTGAAAGTCAAATCAACCAATTATTTACAACATTTAAGACGCCTAGCAGGAAAATATTGGGGTTACAATATTAGTTTCAGAACACGCTTGTACAACTCAGTTTTTCTCAGAATAATTGCTTATGCAGCTCCGATTTGGGCAAGAAATCCAACTACAAGATTAAATTTAAATCTTTTGAAATTGCAACGTCCTTTATTATTAAATTTAACTGGAGCTTACGCAACAACAGCAAATAGTTCTTTACAAATAATCACTGGTATACCTCCTTTAGATATTCAAATTTCCTACGAAGCAAAAATAGGAACATTACTTAGACTTAACAAGGACGTTGTAACCAATTCTGGAATTCTTCGATCGTCTACGTTTGAAAAGAAAGTCAAAACAATTTTATTTCATCCAAGTGTTTCCTTAGCCTCTTCATTAAAAATAAACTCATCAAATTTGGACAATTCAAACAATAATGTTTCTAAATCCCGTTACTTCACAGATGGTTCGAAAACAAAACAAGCTACAGCGGCTGCTTTCCTTATTTTAAATAGCACAACTCCTACTAACGAAACCACCTATCTTCTAAATGTCTCCAACTCAATTTTTCAAGCTGAAGCGTTTGCTTTAAGAGAAGCAATAAATCATGCAGTAACTCATAATAATTTACCATCAATTATGTACAGTGATAGCCAATCAGTCATCAAATCAATAAGTAATCTAAACCCAACAAGCTCATTAATAGCTGAAATCCAACAGCAACTTATTAATCACCATTCTATAAAAATTTCTTGGATTAAAGGTCATTCAAACTCTGATGGAAACAATAGAGCTGATTTTCTAGCAAATCAAACAGCAAATGGATTATTAGTACCAACAAAACAATATTCTTTACCATTTCCAAGAAGTTTTGCAAAGCATAAATTATTACAAGACTTACTGACTGATTGGCAAGAACGTTGGGATCAAGAACTTACAGGAAGAGAAATCTATAAAATTCGTTCCAAAGTTAAATTTACTCCTTTGAATTTAGACAGACATGAAGTATTTTTCTTTACTGGCCATGGTCCATTTCCTTCGTACCTAAAAAGATTCCACCTAAGAAATACTGATCTCTGCAGATGCAAAGCACCTGGAAATCCTCAACATTACATACAGCATTGTATTCATACTTCTTCATTCCATCTTCGTTCTACAGGCAATTGGACTCAAGACTTAAAAAACTATTATTCGTTTCCTGCAGCAAAAAAGAAAATTACTGCTCTTATTTCTTTTCTAATAGACCACGAGCATTTTCTTTTCGGATAATTTTTATTTTTATTTATTTATTTTTTTCTTAACGTCAATACTATTAACTGCACCTTTTTCTTGTTCTTTCTGCTATTTATTTATTAAATTATCTACATTTCTTTTTTTTTTTTTCTTCAATTATAATGTTTTATTATTTATATATATTTTTTTTCTTTTTCATTTAGTTTTTGTTATTTATATATTTTATTATTTATTCCTTTAAAAACTTTTTTCATTTGTTTTATTTATTTATTTATTTATTTTTTCCGTTACCATTATGTAAATATTTTACTTATATTTTTTTATTTTAATTTATTATTAACCAAAATTATTTTTCTGATGTATATACCAAATTGAATGTTTACCCATGTGGGTTGTTTTGTACTTTTCACATACGTCATCCCGTAATTTGTTAAATTTAACATTGTTGAATATGTACAAAGGGATGGCGTATTTTTGAAAAAAAAAAAAAAAATAAAGAGGATTCAAAAAAAAAAAAGAAAAACTAAAAAGACATACTGCTGTAGTTATTTTAGTTCAGTATAGGCTAAGTTTCAATTTGATGAAACCGGATAGGAGATGTAATCTGATGTGAATTGCAAAAAGACTACGCTCTAGAACAAAATTTTTGTAGCATTTATGCAAGCACGTGATTTTACCTAATTTAGGTATGGTGATTTTAACTTTGCTACTACTTTTGTTTCGAAAGTTACATTTTTAATAGCATTTTTAGACTAGTTTAGTTAGTTTCTTTCTAAGCTCACATAAATACTCATTCCAATTCACGTTCAGAAATGTTTGTATACCATTTGCACAAATGAAACATGTATTGTGTTACAACATAGATTTGCGCTTTGTTCCGTTGCATGTTAAAAGTACTCTTATTTTTACTAAAAATTCATCCAAGTTAAAAGACTATAAACACAACAGGAATTGGATTACTCTTAACTGCTAATGCACGTGCAAATACAATGAATATGCCTGCTTCTACTCCCCCTTTTTTGGATAAAACTAGAGACAAATTTCGCAACGTAGTTATGATCAGGTAAAAAATGCTTCCATACTGCGTTTTATCCTTTATTATATTCTAAAACTACGGATATCTTACCTGCACGTCCGGCCAGCTGCAAAAAGAGATCATGCCCCTGTATTTTCCAGCTCACTAGTAAGACACCGGGGAACAGTTCTTCACAGTTGTCAAATTTCATTTCCTGAATCATACAGAAATATCTTACAAGCGAACACAAAACTGAAAGTTTCAAAAAACAATTCACTTAAAATTATCCGAGTCCATTAAAATCAATATCACAGCCGGAATTAATTCATGATTTGTTCAAATGATTGATCGGGTTTTAAAGGACAGTTTCTTAACAAATATACAAATTG
>JAXGGA010011170.1:0-43534 GCA_038373865.1 Uloborus plumipes
AAAGTAGTTATGAATAAATCTGCCGCAGGACTTAATTTGCATGGTAGCTCACAGGAGCTCAGTTCCTGCACTTTTCCGAATTTTATGTGATTTTTTTTCACATTTTGAACGGAATTCTGACTATTTATGCTTTCTAGGGATTATTCAGTTCTAGGAACTGTAGAGTTCCTTAACTTCTTTCGTTAGAAAATAAGTCCTGTTCCGGAGTTTGTCGAAAAGTATTCATAACGAGTCCAAGTAGATCATAGTACTTTTTTATGCTTTTGTTAATCCTTTGAGGAATAGTGTTTTTATTTGAGGAAACATAGTTCAGCATTTTTTATTTCTGGCAGCTTGACACAGTGACTGCAGCAGAATCCACCTGCTTTTACCTGCTTCGGCTCAGTAATTTAATGTTCTGTGCCTGAACGGGTTAATCTATAAGTGCTAATAGAAAATTCTCTCCCAAAACAATTCCCAATGTTTTTTCATACTTGAAACTAAATTCGTGACATTTTAAAATTATTGCGAATAATCAACAACATAGATAAATATGTGAAGACCGACAAAAACTGTAAAATCTTAGGCAGTAGACAAATTAGGAGATTATAAGAAAACAGGGGTGCCAACAGGAGGGGATTATGGCGCAATTTGCGCCATCAAAATTCATGGGGGAATTATTTTAAACTAATTTATTTATTTAATTATTTATTTTTTTTCAATTTAAATTATTTATTAGTTTATTTTTTTAATTTAAATTTATTTATTTATTTGTGTATGTGTGTGCTTGGAATGTCTGGAAGTGAAAAAAAGCGAGTCTATTCTGCGCATAACTCGTACTTTCAAAAAATTAATAAGTTGTAAAAAAAATAATAATTATGATTTAAAAAAATAAATAAATAATGTTTAAAAAAATAAATACTGTTTAAAAAAACAAATACATAATGTTTAAAAAAAATAAATAATATTTAAAAAAATGAACAAATAATGTTTAAAAAAATAAATAAAATAAAAAAGAGGGGTAAAAATAAAAATAAAAAGGCACAAGAGGGTTGCGAAAAGTCTTGGGGGGGGGATATGCGCCATTGAGCGGGGAGGGGGCACCCTTGTAGGAAAATATGATGTAATATGGCTTTTGAAAAATTCTTGCTCTGAAAAAAAGTCGCCAAAGTATTGTTTTAGTTTTCCAGACGACCTGATGCCCAGGATTTGTCGAGCCCTGAATATGTTATGGCAAAGATCTAATACTAAGACAGCTGTGTTGTTAAATATACTGTAAAAATCGACTTGCCTTCAAACGAGGATCAAATTTTTCCCAATCCAAAACTTTTTGAGCAAATAAAAGAGCTAAGTTTAAAACGAGCCTATATCCAGGTGTAACTCAAATACTGTTAATTTACCCACAAATATATATCAGAAGATTCATAAAATATTCAATTCAGTTTAGTTTATCAATGGGCAAAGATGAGACCAGGTTTGTTATAGCAAATGATCCTTGATTATTATATATGACATTGTAAGTGAACAACTGCCAAAATTGATATCAATTATTTTCCGATCAGAATTCGAGTTCAGAGAAATGGAAATTATTCCTAATGCTGCCCAATCATTCATTCTTGAGTTTCCCTGACTACTTAATAGATGCTTCATCTGAAATTGAGCTTTGTCCTCAACTAATTTTGGCTTATGGAAACGTAGTTCCTGACGTTTATACCAAAAAAGGTGCATAAGACAGCAGATGAAAAGGGCAATTAAAATGTCACCGCCCTTTGGACAGATGAACAGATTTGTACATGATCGATACAAATACAAGCATTGGAAATTGTACTGAAAACTTCACAACGGCTTTATGATTAAAATGCAACTCGAAGCTGTAAACTTGAAGAAGTTGTAAACTTCTTCAGAGCTTTTTTTCCTAGTTAAAAGTCTCGATTTTAGAACATCTTGTCTTTTCTAACACAGAAAGACCAAAAATATTTAATTTTTATCGAGTTCAGACGATTTACAGAAGTTCAAAGACAAAAAAAAATATGTTTAACAGAATGGCAATACTTTTTATTTAATAAGAGCAGGGTTTACTGAGCATGGTTAAAACCTTCATAGAAAATCACTAACTCCGTTATCAATGCATGCGACACTACGCTAATGCCAACAACTGGAAATCAATTTGAGGGAGCCTTTTTTTTTTTTTTTTGAACAGTGGCCATAAGAACTTTTTATCACAATATTGAGATTAATGTTGTGGCATCATAATGTGTCAAAAGGAAATATGTATAGAAAATGAAAATACCAATGAATAAATTAAAGCATGTAAAAATGAAATAATCAACGTAAAAGAAACACTATAAGTGCGTATAATAAATATAAACATAAACGCGAATAAATTAAAAACGTCAAAGAAGGCCAATCTTGCAACCGGCTATAACATTGCAAATGGTGAGCTTCTACGGGACTAAGATGTTGAATTAAGGTAACCAGGTATATGCATGAGCTCCAATAAAAAAGATTTCATGAGACATAGTTTCGACAGTAATGGGATGTAAATGTTTCACGAGACTGCTGAGAAACTCTGCTACGTTCAGTACTCAGTGTTTCATTTTAGCTTCAGTTTGCAATTACGGATCCACGAAGTGGTTAACCCTTCACTGCATGGTGTGCCTGATCTGGCACAAGGCACAAACCAAAAAAACCCTCATATATTCCGATGATATTTAAATGCAGTTAAGCTGAGTTTTGTGCCCCTTCTGAAACATTGCTATAACAGTTTAGTTTGATTTTTATGCAATAGTTAGTTGCACTAGTCTAGGTATTACAGTTCTTGCTTTTGAAAAATAGAGTGTCTGCATTACAGTAAGAAGTGTACTTAATCATTATTTCCTTTGTTCTAAAAATGTTTAAATATATATGCTGTACTTAGTGGCAAAATTTGTTTGTTCCACTTATGGCACAAAACACATTGTTGATTATTACACGTATCGGTATAAGCATATACTATGTGCTTTGCGCCATATGTGGAACAAATCATTTTTGGTGCAAAACATCATTTTTGGTGCAAATTTTTAAGATTAATTTTTTTCTTCATTTTTCCTGAGCTCAGGGATATTAAAAGGTAACATATGATTTTTTTCATGAAAATATAAAAAATTGTGCTGTGAAGGGTTAAAACGTTTTGTGTCTATCACTTATTTCCTGACATCATTTTTCCGGTTGCTAATGTATGTTCCACTTACATATTTTCCATTGGAGGCACTACAGATGTTGTCAAAAAAAAAAAAAAAAAATCCCCACACAATACTGCCAGCTCATTTGCATGGAGAGCATTAGCCGAACTAAAAGAAGTTTAGAAGAGGCGTTTCAAATACTTTGGCATTTCCCTTCGCTCAAACTCGATTGCTTCGATAAAATGCGAAAAAATTCTGTTTACTAAAATGCAAATATACGATGACCTCATTTTTTCTTGTGAAAAACTACGCATCTAAAGAAAAATGTTATTCATCATTTTTCTTTGTACAGTTTCGAAAGATAAGAGTATGGCATGCGAAAAAGAAAAAGAAATTCTAACGGTCATGCAATCTCTTTATATTTTTGAAAAGAGAGAAAGTGCACAAAATATTTTGAATGTAAATTAAATCAGAAGAAACTTCTTTTGCACGATGATTCTTTTTCCAACTTCAGGTAAAGAGGAATAAGCTGATTGGCATGAATATTTGAATATAAAAGTGTCTTAAATTGTTATTTCCATTCAGTACTTAATATGATTTGGAAAAGATAATAAAATAAAAGTAGAACTGATAACTGAAGGGTTAAAATAAAATAACCATACATAAACTCTTGATGATAATTTGTCGGTGTTAAGCTAATCAGTCGTTCATGTTTAGCAGGAAATTTTAGTTCAAATGTGTTAAGTAACACAGTTAAAATCGGAAAATATAAGTTCAAAATATGAAAAGCTGTAGAGAAATAAGAGTTCAGAAATTTTTATTCTTGGCGTTAATCTAAGAGGCACGTTGTTGGCGTCAAATATGTATGGCTAATGAATGATTCATTATATTTAACGAGTGAGTTAATTTATAATAAGCAATTAATATTTCAAGAGAACTTTAATCTTTTTCAATTACTTAAAATTCTAAAGAGCGGTATTTTCTTTCTGGATGGGTGAAAAGACACAAATTTCAGCATTTTATTGAAATGAATAGCAAAGATTTTTAGATCGCCAAGTCAAGTAGAAAGATAATTTTTTCCCTTTTGTTTTAGCTGACGAATTGTGAATAAATAAACGTTAAAGAATTGAAGGTTCTTAGTTGGTAGTTTAAAAATGTAGAAAATAAAAATATTTTAAATGGATTTATGCAATAGAAACGAGGGGGGAAAAAGTCGCAATGTGTTCTATTTTATTTTTCCTCTTTAAATGACTTGTTTTGTTTTACATTATCATTAGCGACACTTAACTCATAGAAATAAATGTTTAAATAATTCCAAAATATTCTGGAGAACATTTTGTTATGACAAAGGTGCCTGGCGAACCAATGTGATAGCTTATTAGGCATTAAAAGAATTAAGTATTTTTATCATTAAACTGATTAGAGTTAAAAAAGAACGAAAAAAGTAAAATATGAGTACAATACTAACATTGAACAAGTTTTTTCTTTTAAGTTTCAGGAGTTTAATTGAGGATAGTTTTTGAACTATGAAAAAAAAAATCTAAATCATGAAAGCAATATTTGTCTAACAAAGATTTCGGGGAAAAAAGCATTGAAAGAAAAACGTACTTATAACAGTAAAATATACACAAAACATAAAAATGCCCGATAGTTAGTTGGAAATTTTAAAGTAAGATTTTAGAGAGTTTGTTGACAGAAAATGATAATTATTATTTTCAAAACTGCGTAGGCATCATAAAATCAAGCAAGAAAAGAATTAAAAGTTTTAATCAGGTAATTTTTGCTTATATTTTTAACATATTCTCCATTAAACTTGTAACAGTTTTTAGGAAATATTCTGTCGGGAGAAAAAATCAGTATTTTATCTTAAGGAATCCTAATTCTAATAAAGTTTAAAAGCATAATACATTTCAGCTAAGCCATCGTTTGAAAAGAAGCTGTAATATCAGAAATACATTCAATTAGAAAGTTATGCTTCGAAATGTCGCTCTAAATGGGAGTTATAGCATGATTTTTTTCAGAAAATTCAAACGAAAACAATAATTTTAACGATTAAAAATCCAAATACAGGAAAACTAAACAAACGATTTGTATACAGTTGGCCCAATTTTTGAAACAAAATGGAATTTGCATGAAACATATACAAAACTTAAAAAAGGGTTTCGATACCATGCTTTAATGAAACTTGAAGCAGAATTTTCTTAAAAATTCAAATGAAAGCAACAATCAGCAGAAGAATTACTGAGAAACACAATTACTGTAACATAAAATTCAAAATGAATACATTATATGTAAAGCTAAAGTATTACTCCAGAAGATCATGTAATTGGTTGGAAACAATTCAAACTTATCTTTCAGAATTCCGTTTTTCGTAAAACTTATAACAGAATTCTTTGGAAAAATTCAAGCGAGAACAATAACCAGCATTCTAATATACAGAAATTCAATAAATGTTAGATTAAATGTATGCGTTACATTTAAATTTGAGGCATTGTTTGTTCAGAATCAGATAAAAAAGGAATCTCAAACTCAAAATAAAATTTCATCAGTATAGTTCAACTAGATAATTATGGTAATCCCGGATCATATACCTCAATCAGTATATCTAACATTACTTCGTAAATCTCCCTTAACAGTTTTATGTTCGCACCATATATCCATAACGCGGGCAGAAATTTTCAGTTTTATGGTGCAATTGCTTTTCCAGCTCACGAAATACATCACTATCATTAAAACTAATTGCATGTTACCAACCTCAGTGACACACTAATGGAGATAATTATGGATTCTCGAATCCTACTGGAATTTAAGTGTAAAATCGATATTCTTAAAAAAGAACTGATGGATTATCGGGAATCTTAGACCGGCAGATTCTTGAAATAATTCGGAAAACTGCAACACATTTTTATACAGAAAGCTTTATTTATTTAATTTATTTTTTTGTGTGTGTAACCAAACTTTAATAGAAGAGTCATTCTACAATACTTAGCTGTGAAATGTCCAGTACGTAATGCTAAATATCGAAATATTTCTATTTTTCACTTCGAAATACAATACACTCCCGATTATCGGCGGCATTGGGTGGCATGTGTATAGTTGTATGTAAAACTAATTCCATGTTACCAACCTCAGTGACACACTAATGGAGATAATTATGGATTCTAGAATCCTACTGGAATTTAAGTGTAAAATCGATATTCTTAAAAAAGAACTGATGGATTATCGGGAATCTTAGACCGGCGGATTCTTGAAATAATTCGGAAAACTGCAACACGTTTTTATACAGAAAGCTTTATTTATTTAATTTATTTTTTTGTGTGTGTGACCAAACTGTAATAAAAGAGTCATTCTACAGTACTTAGCTGTAAAATGTCCAGTACGTAATGATAAATATCGAAATATTTCTATTTTTCACTTCGAAATACAGTACACTCCCGATTATCGGCGGCATTGGGTGGCACGTGTATCGCAGATAACGAAAATCGCGGATAATTCGAAAAACACATAAAATAAGGGGTAAAAAAGATAAAAAATGTCTTTTGCTTAAAAAAATGCATTTTAGACTTAAAACGTGATGTGTTCAAACAGTGACGATAGGTACAGAGAGCATAAAAAATTATTTGTATTTTGAGGTTCTCAAGCATATAAAATCTATGAAGAAAAAGTACTTACGATAACGTCCAGGTAAAATAATTTATTGGATGAAGTATATACCGCACTCTCTTGGGTAAGAAATGTGAAGAAAAAACAAAATTTAAAATCGTACTTTTTCGAAAAATTTAGTTAATTGTGTTTGTTTCTTTCTCGAGACCCTCGCGGATAGTCGAGAGTTTACAGTACAAATAACGAAATTTTCTAATATTCTTAAATTTCATTCGCAATATTACACTGGAAAGTGTATAAATATATTTCCAGATTTAGCTTTATGTACGGGACATTTCCCAGCCAAATACTGTTGACCCAGAAACAAATGTTCAGTGAAGCACCGTTTATACGTTTTTGAGACTACTATTAGAAAAAAAAAACGTGTAAATGAAAATAATGTATGAAAGATAAACGTATAAACGGTGCTTGATTGTATTTTTTCTTAACTAAATCGTAAACTATTTCCTTATAGCTAAAATCATTTTCCGCATAAAAAAAACTAGTTATAAAAATTAATGCGCATACTTTTTTAAGACAGGGTAGAAAATTAACTCAATTACGAGTTTTTGCTTTCAGCTTTGTGCGGAGTAAAAAGGCCCAAGTATCTTTATTTTTGAGGGGGAGGGGGGAGGGTGTGAACAGGAAAACGAAACTCGGTATATGTTTAGCGATTTTACATATGTTCGAGTCAGTTTTAATGATTTTGTCAAACATGTTACATAAGCTCAACTCCTAGGTTATTTTACACATTTCAAGAAAAGTGCAAGATTATTGTGAATGACAATCTTGGTAAATAAAAGTAATAAACGCTTGTAAAAGAATGATCAAAAATAATATGTCAAAGCAAAAAGTGACATGGGTAATAGACGATTAAAATATTTTGTATGAAAACTGCTTGCATACAGTATTTTTATCTGCTATCTTACGTTGGTTTTTGTTTTTTGCTCTCATAAAAATGCTTTATTTTTATACAACTAATTTTGGTTTACATTGTGCATTTGATTTTAGATTCGGGAAGAAATAACTGACCCGGAGATACCTGTACAATGCAAATTCCACTTACATGTTTCGGAATCAACAAGACGAGAGGAAAGAGATTTAATTGACAAAAACAGAAAACAAAACGACCTTTACATGGAGATCCTTAAACTAATGGATGGCAAAACAATTTATTTATAGCAAAAATGTTCCTGCTTTAACAAGCATAGTAAAATACAAAATGACAAAAAAAAAGTTAACAAAAATTCAATTTTGAGAGAAAAAAAAGAGGAGTGAGGGGTAAAAAAGGGGTGATCACTCTTCAGAAAGTAAGCTCTTCCTTAGTTTTTACTAAGCTCAAAAGTACATAGAGCAAAGAAATTCAGGTAATTGTTTCCAAATTTAAATTAAATGTCATTTCGTACTCAATCGGACAGCGACACTATTCCTGCAGTGATCCAAAATCTCCATTTGAGATTCTTCGACACAAAAATAATAAAATAACAGACTTTAAATGACAACTAATCCCCGATTTCAGTACTCTATCGCAAATTTTTCCATTAAAAGCATTTTTCCACACCATCAGCCATGGTACGGAAACAAATTTCTCACACGCTTCCAATTTCGAGAAGTCAAATTGAAAAGATAATAACTTGA
Source organism: Uloborus plumipes (assembly GCA_038373865.1). Taxonomy (NCBI): domain Eukaryota; kingdom Metazoa; phylum Arthropoda; class Arachnida; order Araneae; family Uloboridae; genus Uloborus; species Uloborus plumipes. The sequence continues at coordinate 8,421 of JAXGGA010011170.1, forward strand.
AAAAGTGAAAGTGGCACGGATAACTCGCAAACGTAATCCTTCCATAAAATATTAAAAATTAATTAACGTTCTGAAGCCTAAGATGATTAGAAAATCCCCTTTACTAATACTTATACCGTCTATTCATCTCCGTAACGAATTTTGCTCTAACATCGATCCCGATTTCCATGGCAACGTACTACTGCTGTCTTTTTCAGAGAGACTAACCCTCTGATCGCGCCGGCAGAGCAAAAAGAGAACCCCTCACAGTTCGTTACCGAGATTAGTTTTTGCGGAACTGAAACAAAAGTGAAGAATTGCCTCGCAAAAAGTAAATAAAAACTTCTCTTTTTATGTGTGTTCACATTCAGAATACCTGGAAAAGGATTTAGATGTTTGGGAAATCAGGAACTCAAATTTTTGGGAGGGGAAAACTTTCACTCCAGGGCCGGGCAATCCCGGCGACCTAGGGCCCTGCAGCTAACTGGGCCCTGCATAGAACTATATTATTAACTGACATGCTGTTATGAGAAATAGTTCCTATCCCAATCATCTTTTTGTTATTTCTACTGTAGATAGCAAACTTGATCTAGTTAAAGTATCATTATCGCGTTGCCCCTTATGAAGGTGAGATTTGCTGTCATAAAAAGAAAACCCTATCTCCAAGGGAAAAAAATTGGAAAAACTAGAATACAGAATTTTTTACCTTCATAAATGCTATTACATTTAAAAAAAAAATCTTCAGCTAACAAGTAGAACCCTGCAGGTATAAAACTAAATTTCTTTGATAACTATATCTTTGAACGAACAACAAAAATCAGTGAAAATGAATTGAAGCAATTTTTTCCCCTCTCATTCTTATGACGGCAGAGATGTATCAGGTTTTCTGAAAGGCTCATGTAATAATGTATAAGTAGGACTTCAATTAGAAAAAAAAATATATAATTTAAATTTCATTAAAAATATAATTAAATAATTTCAATATGCATAATTCCGAAAATATACATTTTATTTACTATTAATATAATCAGTAAAAGTTTAACAGCTATTTTTCTTACATAAAATGAGGGCCCCGCGAAAACAAGCAGCCCATGGCCCTGCAAGATCTAGGGCCGCTACTGCTTTTCAGTTTGTTTAATGAAACTCTTAATTTTGCCGAATGATAAAATATGTCCATTTAATGAGAAGAGACATTAAGCATTATTTAAAAGAATAATAATGAAAAATTTTAATTTTGCAATGTTTCCTTCAAATTTTTCGGAGAAGGATTTTTGGAAAGGAACAGGGATTTCCCGCGGCTTCTCATCGGGGCTCTTTTGAGTGAACGCAGGCAGAATCCTGCAGCTTTCTCGGCATGGATTGGAGGCTTTAAAACCAATATCAGGAAATATGGGGTGTTGATGCGAGTGTAAAATATTCGAAGGGGCAGAAAATTTTGATTTTGTCTAGATAATTTTCATATAAACGTATACTATGGTATTGGAAATAGTAATTACAGTGCATGTGCACAAACAGTAACTTTTTTAAACAGTTTCAGTTTTCAAGCTCTTTGGTCCTTTCTTTCTCTGTGAGCTAAACTTCCTCCGGGTCTTTGGGATTTCTACTAGTTTTTATTGGTGTTTGTTTCCTTTCTTTTTTCATAATTTATGCTTTTCTATAATATTTTTACTATGCATAAACAAAATGTGCCTGCACATATACTATTATTCTGAAACTAGAACTCAAAGAATACTTATGTATGGAAAAGTTTAACTATACGAACGTATAAAATATACGTATAAGAACTCATGCATACGTAATAAAAATACATAATAGACTTAAGACATTCAAACACATTCATTAGAAACGTCAGCATAACTACTAATAAAATCTATACCTCAGAACCAGACTGACATAAGTCCATTTTCATCACTTTTCGGTAAGGGCTAAAACGATTGTCAGATGGGACTTGCGCTCTTTTAACGTTGCTAAATAATTGTGAACGAATTTTTTTTCTAAAATAATATTCTTATGGGTCGATGCAGAATAAGATTCCACATGCAATGCAGCAAAAAAGTGAAAATTGCCATTTTTGAACTTACGTCGTTCCGGTTCTAAGGTACAGAAATACAGATTAAAAATAAACCATTACAAACTTAGAGAGCAATCAGAGTGCTGGATATCCCATAAAAAAGGGAATCGTGTTCAGTAGCTTAAAACCGGCAGGTAAAAGGATGGGTAAAAGTAAGATAAGAGGATGGAATCTCGAAACTTCTGTTTATTTTAAATACTCATTGAAAAAATAAAATGAAATGAAATAAAAATCCTTGAATTAAACTGATGCCCGTCTTTACTGCCCAATCACACGGGAGCAAAATTTCCGTCATCGCAGTGGTCCTTCTTGCCCACATAAATGTAAAAAAAAGATCCGTAATGATTCCATAAAAGGAAATCCGGACAATCCTATCAGCTGGAAGCTGACCTGATTCAATCGGAACGGTGTAGTGTGCTCTTTGACCTTTGAAGAGATTCAGTGAAACACCGACAGGGGGGGGGGGGGGGCTTGCTGATAGCTTGCCAAACGGTTTCATGATAGCTGACGTTATCTAATGGGACGACTTTGCAGTGTTCTTGACTACTGTCAAAGGATTGACTAGTGGGAGACGGCGATAAAAACATTTTACAGTGATAAATTCGAAAAAAAAAAAAAAGATACACTTCCGATTCCCTTCTGAAAATCAATGCCTCTATCCGTTTCATTTATTGCTTTTCAGAAAACTAAGTCAACTATGTGAGTATCGATAATAAAAACAAAGAGATATAGTTAAGTTTTTTTTTTTTAATATAAAGCATGAGAATAGCCCTTGATATGTTTTGCAAAGAAGTGAAAGTCATTTTGGAAAAGTGAAGTATAAGAAACCAGAGAGGAAAAAAACTTTCTGAGAGTGATATTTATGATGGAAGAAAAAAAAAGGTGTAAACAATTTTTATTAAAATTTTCAATAATATTTGACATTTCTATTAAAATAAATACGACACTAAATTTTTATTTCAAATGCAAAGAATGGAAATTCACTAGAGTAAATTCTCGCAGCATGTTTAAGATTTTCAAACTTGAAATACACTAGTAGAAGCTCTACAAATATATATGAATAAAACAGCTGATTTTTCTTCTAAGCAAAGTCCTTTTCAGATAATCTTTAATTTTATATACTTAAAACCTTCAAGACGAAAGTACTATAAAGGAAAGAAAAACTCCAAAACATATTTTCTATATTATAATTTGAAACACCATTTCCTTTAAAATAAAATAAGCATTTCACATATTATAACACAGTCCGTGGTTTTACATATTAAAGTGGGGAGGGGTCAATTATCCATGCTCTAATTTATTTTTGTTTATTGGCAACAAATAAAAAAACTTACCCTACCAACCAACAACAGAGCAAATATAAAAAAGGTAATAATAATAAAAGAGAGCTCAGTGTAAAACTAAAAATCATCGCTAGCATGAATTTAAAGTTCTTTTTTTTTAAAGAAAAGTTTTATTAATTTATTTATTTTCTGAAAAGCAGTACAGGGATAAATACAGTACTGAATTAATGTCGGAACACAAGGAACATCTTTCCGGTATAGCTTTTAATAAAAAAAAATAATTTCGTTTCACATAAAATTGGTCACGACATAAGTTTCAATAATTTTTCATTGGCGTTCTAGTTCTAGAGAATTAACGAGTTCAGCCCCGCTATATATATACATAAGTGAATGAGGAAATCAGATTATTTTTGGGTTTTAGATGAAAGAATATCTTATATCGGTTTTTCTGAGTCATCGGGCAAATACTGATTATATCTGAAAGCAAAATGAGCTTTACGTAAAGGTAATCTCCGAGGCTTTGGGCGATCTTTCATTCCATCGGAAAGATTTCGTTAAGCCTCCGCTATAGTGGTCGAGGATTTATTAAAGGAAGGGTACATATTACATATACATGTTATGGTGAGAGACCATAATAAGAGAATGTCAACATTCACCGGTGGCTCACCGGAAATATTCGAACTTCGGCAGAATTCTTTACTATGCAGTGAATATTGACATTTTCACTTGTGCATGAAAACATTTACCACGTTTTGTTCATTCATACTAACAGACACACATATAATATATATAGAGATAGATAGATAGATAGAGAGGAGTGGAAAAGGAAGTAAATATGGATAGCTACTTTTAAACTAACTTTTCTTTTAAAAAAACTTTGTCAACAACTATAACAAGTTTACTAAGTTCGCGAAAACAAATCAATACTAAATATCAATTACTTTGATTCAAAAGCGAAGATGCGCAAAAGCTTCAAAAAAAAAAAAAAAAAAAGAGAGAGAGAGAGAGAGAGAGAGAGAGAGGAGAAAAGAAAAAAAAATTTAAATAAAATAAAAACTGTGTGCAAACAGAGAGAATGCAAAGATTTTTTCAAGAGGTGATTTTTAAGGAGTGAAATTCATTTTGGAGAAGTGAAAAATCCGAAATAGTGAAAGCCATATGGAAGATGGCAGAAAAAGATTTTTAACACTTACAGTAATTGATGTTTTGTGTTTAAAACGTTTAAGAAATATTCAAATTTAACATTTTTAAAGCGTTATCCCCTCCCCCCCTTTTCAAGATGCTATTTTTTTTAATTTAAAGCACAAAGCGTGAAAATACATATGACCATGTTTTCGCTTTTTGAGATGAATTTCCGACTGTCAATGTGTCAATTCAATCAACCAAAACTATCCAAATTAACAAATTCAGAAGGAAAAAGAAACATTTTTGTGACAATGAATATGATTGCAAATAGACATGAGCTAGTACAATGTGTACAGAGAAAAACGTCAAAAAAACTGCGTGAAAAAATCTAAAAACATAAAATAATAATTCAGCTAAAGCTAAAGATATAAACATTTTTAAAAGAAAAACTCTTCACAAAAGATTTGAGACTGGAGACATACATATATATCACTTACTTCATTTAAGTTTATACAGATAAATCGTATATGATTGTAAAGAAAAATATTTTCTGTTACTGAATTCTAAAAGAGATCTGAGAAGTTAAAAGCAATTTCAACTTTTACAGGGAAATGTTATCATTTAAGGAATATGTCAGATATTACCTGAAGAGAAAGCCGATTTGAATTATGCAAATAAAATTCAAAAGTACAATTGAATAAACTACATTCAACCATAATATTTAGCGAACTCAACAATGATATATTCGATCTTTTAGATTCGTTCTCGCAGAAAAGTTGACATATAATTATAAAGAAAATTTTCAAAGCAATAACGAATATGAATTCAAAAGTAAAATTAAACTCCATGAAGTAAAGTAGTCAAAATGAATATTCATGGACATATTTCGAAATAATTCTTTCAAAAGTGCATATTTCAAAGCATCATTTAAACTATACAAAATCGTTAAATGCGGACGGATTATTTTGCCGGCTTTAAATTAAGTTTTCTCCGATGCATATTAACATAAATAAAGATTCAATTTACATTTTACCCTGAATCATTATTAAGTTAAATCATTATTGCTGTCTTAAAAGCATTTCAATTACCTATTATTTTTAAATGTTATAATTTTGAGACATTCAATTCAAAAGTTAGTCTTAATGCCCATTATGCATGGCGGGAATTTTGGATTTAGAGTTTCATAACGAAGATAAAATACTAACAGCATTGGAGAAGAGATTTTAAAACGTAAACACTGAAAATCAAATAATAATAATAAATAAATAGTACATCAATTCATGCCTGATTAAAACAAAACGTGAGGTAAAACTCAACACTGAACTGAACTGCAATTTGAGATTTTGGTTAAGTAGAAGCGGTATTTGTTGTGAGCTCTAAGACAGCGGGAAACAAGGTAATTTTGTTGCTTAAATCTTAAGCAGCTGTTACCTGACGGTAAGAATAACTTATTTGAATCATAGACATCGGCAAAGCAAACTGTATGCATTTATTGCCGCCATGCTGTCCTAAAAAAGCAAAATACTACGCTTCAAATGTATGGAGTTGCACCAATCCATCTTTTGCATGTCAGTTTATTGATGATTTAGTATGTATAAATACGCCATTTCTCATTCTGCAAGTGTGTGAACTGTAATCATCTACACCTGGAATGCAGAAAACCGAGGTCAAATTGGATCATGGTTGAAGTACCTTAGGAAAAGAAGATTATAACGAGAAATAAATAAGCTTATCAATCTTTCTCAATGTCCCTAACCACGTAACTCTGTTATCCATATTTAAACACGTTCATCTTCGAATTCTAATGCCATTTCCAGGAATGACTCTTCAAAGGGAAGGCCAAAATACTGTTGGAAAGCAATTCTGGCATTCGTAATGTGAAATTTATTAAGTTAGCATTCAGATGTACGGTTCATTGAATTGGTTTCAGGGGATTATTTCGTTTTCCTTTTTTTTTTCTTTTCTTTCTTTCTTTTTTTAAATGGGGAAGAAGACGACCATCACTGCTCGTGGGGATGGGGGTTGAGTCATCCTATGCCACAATGACGTAATGTCAGACATCAGAAAGACATTTCCGCAAAAAAATGTACCTCCCGCCCTTTATGTGGATTTTACTCACTTCATTTCTCCGAGTTTGTTGGCTTGTTACATACACATTTCTATTCAAAGCATCATACTATCATTTGAAAGATTTAAGTCAGTCCAATAATTCATAAATATGAAATCCAAATTTTGAAAGATAGGTTCGAGTTTGTATATCTTCAAGAAAGCTTTGCAATTCAAGCATCGTTTATCAAGCCACAAATTTAAACAGAGTTGTCCGGAAATAGGCACACCCAACCTCCCTTATTTTTAACATTATATTACTTATGGGGGGTGTTTGTTATGCATAGTTACCTTGAGAACTTAACAGTCTTAAACATCGGTATAAACTATATCCATGTCGTATCACAGCTAAATTCTGCGCCATGTTCTCGGAGATGTTTTAAGGAGACATTTTTGAATCTTAAGGGTGGAGAGAGAGAAGGCACGCTCCTTGTATTTCTTGCGTTTTGTGATACTGGGTATTTCTTATAGTGCCTTCTGGTAAATTAACCTCCAACATTGGCAACGTTCATCTCTTTTTCCGGTAATAGGGAGGGTAATTGGCAGGGAATTAAGTTGAGTTACCATAGTAGTCGATTGCAAAAAGTTTTCCAACTCAAATCCACTACAATTACCCTTTCCTACTACCAGAAAAAGAGGTCAACTTTTTCAGAAAAGCACTATACTTGTTGCTTTATGAAACCCAAAAAGCTTTTTTGTATTTCGTCAGATCGCAGTTTCTTGGAGGCTAAGCAAAAGGAACTAGTGAAGATTTTCGGTCTCAGCAAAATATCTATGATAACATGACGCAGAATTCAGCTAGGTTACAACATGGATGGTGTTCCTACCGATGACTCTTAAGATTTCAAGTTAATGTGTCTCAAAAATATTCAACCATAACTAACATAATGTTGAAAATAAGGAGAGGGAGTGTTCCCCCACTTTCGGATCACACGATAGAAAGAAGGGAATGTTTAATGAGAAAATCGATGGTAGGAAATAAGCCAAGAACACCCATATGTTGAGCAATGCAGTACTTCTATAAACACATTTTCACAAACAAGCACAAAAAATGATTGACAACCTAATTTACTTTTTGGCGTTTTTTTTTTTTTTTTTCATTTTAAAGTAACTTTAGGGGAAATTATCATTACTCTGAACAAGAAGAAATTTATTATCAACGAAAATAAATAAATAAATAATGATAATAATAAAAGGATAAGATATCGACTACGGCCAAGTGCTACAAGTAATTTATGATTGCTTATTACTATAATAATGATAATAATAATAATAATAAAAGATACTTTTTTTCAAAATGAAAAGTAAAAAACCATTGGATTACAATATCGTCTTCCTCTGGGCTTTGGATATCATTAAATGTTACTTCGTTATCTTTCTCGCTTTTCCCATTTATTTTTTATTCAAATTACAGCTGAAGCTTTTTATTGCAGTCAGATTAGAAATTTAAATCCAAATAAAGTGAGCTGTAATTGTATGCGTTAATGATTATCATTCCGCAGCACAAAATATTTTTTTAGATTTCCATATAGGGAAACACCAAATTTAATATTTAAAGAAATTTAATTAAGTATCTACGACATTGCAAATAGAAGACGAATGGCAGTGTGACAAATTAAACTTGCAGGATATACTGATAAGGCCACAATCTCATTTAGACCTAAACATAAATGTGTTTCTATTAATTCTTTATCCCCGCCTGTCCCCAACATGCCCCGAGTCCCCAAACGGGGTGAAAAACGGGAAGTAATTCTCTAGTATTTGCTCATTCAATTACTTCCGGGGATATGCATGTTCATTTATCGGCCGGAACTTCCCTGTCGTACGCGTGCACCGCGTACGCACGAATAATGCATTCTTGGTAATAAGCTATCAATGGGATAATGGGAAGGATGACGAGGGGGAGAGCCATGGGGTAAGGCAACGTGAAAAATCATTTGTTTGATGTTCGCCAACGCTAAAGGTGAGACTTTGGTAGCATGAAATTCATTGTTTTGTAAGTGGGTGGTTGGGCGCTTACTTGGGGGGTTGTACATAAATTGAATTTGGTAAATGTATATTTACTTCTAATAAGTAAAGCATCTGTCTAATAAAGATTTGCAATGCTGGATTATTCAAAGGACTCGTAGATCGAAAGTACACGCTGCCCCTCCATGAGCTTCGGAAGAGCGCAAATGCAAAAATATATTTAGTTTCAACTACTTTATGGTAACTTTTTTTCCAGTTACTTCAGGAGCAATGACTTAAAACATGACCTGAAAATTTTGTGATGAAAAAAAAAAAAAAAAAAAACAGCTGATGAAGATTTGTATCATATTTCCTGGGACACAACCCAGAGGTAGCATGAACTTCTATTGGCACCTTATTTTTAAGTGTTTCTAGGTGATAGTTTAGATTTTACGATTGATCTATTGTCAGAATACTTCGCAGATTTTCTTTTGTTTTTATTCTGCTTTGCAAAACTGCTGAAAAAAAGAGTTCTGCCACTGTTTATATGTACAACGTATTTCAATTGGCGGCACGAGAATTACGAACCTTTCCTGCATAGCAGGAATTACTCAACAGATATTACCCGTGAGAAACTGGTGTTAGCTGTCCTTCAAATTTAAACTATTTAAATAAAGCAATGAAGAGAACATAATTTCTCGCTTTAATAACCCGAAATTCCACATACTATTTGCTTGAATAACACTTTCATCAAAAGCTACCGTCGAAGCTTTAAAAGTTCACTAGTCTTCAAGGAGAAAAATAAAAATATTTTCAAATACTGCTCTCATTCCAAAGCCCCAGCACTGTCTTTGCTCCTCTCTTCCCCTCAGCATTTGAAAACTTGGGGCCTTTGGGCGTTTCCCATTAGAGCACGTTTTTAAAAATCAAATCCAAAGACATTTCCTGGCAATTCATTATTGGAGTCTCCACGCAGTTCTCAAGCGTATCATTATCTTCCGAAAACGTTTAAAATTTGAAAAAAAAAAAAAAAAAAATCTGCGATATGTGCTGCATTTTATTTTTGATTTTAACTATTCCTCTAAGAGTAAAATTCAAAACGAAATGCATTTTTAAAGCATGGAAATCAAATCACATATTTCGCCAGTTGTAGTCGCTATGTCAAAGAAAACGAAAATCGTACATATCTCGCCTAACTACCAATTTACGAACCGGATACGAGATGTTTTTTTTTCCTTACTCATATTCAAACTCAAAATCAGAACATTTATAATTAGTGTGCTTTTACCATGGAATCTGGCTTAGATAAATTATTATCTAGAAGCAAGAATAACATTTTTTCTGTCAAAATCGCCTGACTACCGAATAGACATATTTTGTAAAATTCGAATCTGGCTGTCATTAACTTGGGCGTGAAAATCCGCGAAGCAACCAAACATTCAACAGAAATATCGAATCACATAAATTTATCGGCAGTTTTCTATTTGTGTTCTTTGTGCTTAAAAACTCTTTGTACTTACGTGACTTTCTTTAAATTTGAAATTTTAAAAAGCAAATACTATTTACGAAAAGAAAAGATTTTGCGGGAAACAGTTTTCAAATACTTACTGACAAATTACACGATTGGAAAGCAGCTATTTAATTTTCACGATCTTCATGTAAATATATATAATTTAAAAAGCGTTATGAGAAATTTAATAATATTTCAGAACATCCCGCAAAGAGATCAATCAAAATTCAAAAAATATATTAAAATATTCGGCACTTATGAAGGAAAATATCCCAGAATTTGAACTATACCCTAGGGTATTTATACACGCCTATTCCATTTCCACAGGAACTTTATGTCCTGCTTTTTAAAATTCAAATCTAGGAAGGATCCCGGCAAGCTGTGAACACATTTTCAGCCCCATAATCAACCTTACACGCACTGGGCGGTTTTCTAATTGAGCACTTTTTTTTTCGTGAGAAGGGGACGAAGGGGGAGCACATATAGTGAATTTCCACCCACTCCCTCCGGTATACTGAAAGGGGAAGGGTTCGTTAAGGTTGAGGGTTGTTCCGGAGTTGAGTCACATATTTCAGATGGGGACGAAAAGTCAGTCATTTTGTTTTGACAGACAGCTTTGCAGTTTTCAGAGAGATAACGTACTTTTTTAATGATGGAAGCTTGCGCAGTAAAAATTTCACTCAAGTTAAAGCATGATTGTGCTTGATGATATTCTTGTTCAATCCATTTAGATGGGTGTGCCATTTTTACGTATATATTTTCACTTTATTCCCGGAACATTAAAATTCCGTTTTTAATTGTCATATCTGTACCTCAGAACCAGACTAACGTAAGTCCATTTTCGTCATTTTTCGGTAGAGGGGAAAAACGATTGTCGAATACATCGTTTTTCCCCTCTACTGAAAAATGACGAAAATGGACTTACGTTAGTCTGGTTCTGAGGTACAGATATATTTCAATATAAGGAGTCATTAAGTATCATTAGAAAATTATAAACTTTCTAAATAGTTTTTTTGCATAAAGATTTGTATGAGTTACGGATGAGACCTTAGCATTCACACCAGCAACAAGTACAAATCATTATTTTTTAAGAACAAAAAAAATTTTTACTCTCATTTTTTCAACACTCACTTTTTCCTTGCGAGTATTAATCAGTGTATTGAAAAACCACAAATAGCGTTGGAACGATTGGCGTGAGACGAAAGTTGCTAGTTGGCACATTCACTAACCTGACTAAAGAAACATTCTTCGCACACTGCTTATAACGGTATTTTCGTAGGCAATACTTTACATGTGGTATTTTGTGATAGGTGATTTTATTAGTACAGCCAAGAGCCCTGTGAATTATGTAAAAATCAAAGTTAGTCTATCTTGTGCTGTCATTAGTACTTTAATAATGTTCTCAAAATTGTATTGAAGTTTAAAATTTTTAAATATTCACCAAAATTGGAACAACTTTCTGCCTCTCCTCAGTCCAAAAAAGGTAACGAATATTACGTGTTTGCATTTTTTGCACTTAATTTGTATTTTAAGTAAATCTCTACATATTTTACGTAAATTACATTTTTTGAATATTAGGGTTGTTTCAATTGTTTCTGAAAAAGTTGATTGTCTGTCTTCAATTGGTTGAGATAGATGCTCTGTTACTGAGTAAAATAAAAATAAATCTATTTCGCAATGAATATGTTTCACTACGGATTATCACTGCATTATTTTTTCTGACTTTTACAATGTCTGTAATTACATTTGGCTTCATAAAAAAAGAAAAAAATATTTAAAAAAAACATGAAGGTAAAAATGCATTACACTCAAGAAAGGTTGCTGACCATTGCATCGGACCGAATGGCTCAAATTCAATGAGGCATCCAGCCATACTTCAATTGTTACAATGTAATGATGGTGTGAAGTTCAAATTCAATTTTGGTTGTAATTGAAACTCAATGTGGTGTGAAGTTGATTTTAAAGTAACATATTTGTGTTTATTCAATAAGATGGTCTGCATAATTTAATTAAGGGTATTTCTTTCAACTTTTGAGACGATTCATTTCAAGGGTACACTGGACACTAGCCTCGATGTAGCTACGGTTCATTAAATTTTTCGTTTGCGGTTTTCCTTTCGGAATCAAGAGATAGTGTTAGTGACTGAGTAGTAATGTCAAAAAAAGTTTTTTTTTTTATAATCACTGGACTGTAATATAGTCTGAACACATGAAGGCTTCATACAGATTTACGATCGAGTGGAGGCTTCAAAGAAAGTGGTAAAGGAAAAGAAGTTGAGTTTTCACCGACTTTTTGATGAAGAAAAATGAGACAAATTCTAGAAAATACCATTGAAAAGAAAGAATTTCGTCACAACTGAATGATTCATTTTTCGTTCAGAATATTTCTCACGAGGAAACCATATGATAGTAGAATAATGAAAAACATTTAACTAAAGGGTAGCAGTCGAAAGAACATTGTTAAACATGTTTCTTGATGCATAATTTTTTTACTCGTGACCCCGTTATCGAAATATAAAGTCTTAAAGTCTGCCAATTTTTTTAATCAAAGAAGTGAACTTTATAGAGTTTCAGTGATTAATGGTAATACATCTGAAGCAACTTCAAAGTGTTTTTGCAGTAAAACGAAACTTCAACGAAAATACAAATCTTGAGCTTCGTTTTGAGCCTGAAAATAAGTTTGCGCGCATATAAAAGAGCATTACAATGAGCAAAAAGCTTTCCACACAAGTTCTGAATCAAATTTATATGATTACCTTTAAAAGTGTCAGAATATATCCTAAATTAAATTGTATTAAAAATCCTAGTCGTAAAGACATAAATCACACTGGATTATATTAATGAAATAATAAACCGACTGGAGAAGTTTTAACCTAATGTTCTATATTCAACGGTTTGCGCAACCATGCAGCTTACGATTTTACCGTAACTAGTGTCAGTAATAAAATTAATGATTTTAAATTTCGCTTCAACGCTTTATTCATTTCAAGAAGCGTGAAATTATATGCCTGCTCGGGTTTGAAACCAGAGAGCCAAGTGGGTGAAAATGTATTCTTTCGAGAGTCGAAGATTAATGAATTTCACAAAATCTAAAACACGCGATAAATGAGAAACTATACATATTAATTAGATTATCTGTTTGAAGATAAATCGTGATTGAAATAAGCTATGAGTTAATTCAAAACACGCAATTACTTTTATTTACGTATTTTTTAATTACTATTGAAAAAATATGAAAAATATTTTTTAAAAAGTTAAACTTTTTGATTTTCATGTCCATATTATTCAAATAATTTAAAGATAGAAACGAGCGAGATTTTTTTAAATAGACATATGTACATATATTGCCAATTATTTGCGCAGTTACTGTGTAAATTACAAATCTCTCTAGCAGATATTTGAAGTTTTTGCGTCCCTTTAGTCTTAGTGGGAACATTGTCAGGCACGTAATGGGTGGATTTTAAAATCTGATCCATGGTTTACGTCATAAGACCCTCATTTCAGTCAATTAAAGTATCTTCGGCGCTAAGAATTCTTCCTCTGGAGTTGGAGGGAGTTTTTAACCATGTCACTTCTTGCATCTATGCATTTATAAACTACCGTGTTAGGATTGCCGATATGTGTTTTAAAAAGGGAAGGGGGGGAGATTACCATCCTATCGCAGCGTCCCTAATCCTCGTGCACCAATTAACAAACAAAATGCTAGAAAAATTAATACAATAATAATAATTACAACAAAACATTATTTTTATGTCTTCAATTCAATTTTGTATGTCCTAAAGTCACAGATCGGGAAGTGGAACCATATTTCGCTTTATTATTTTTTATTGCGGATCAAATTACCTATACATTTTTACAGTTTCATTCATTGCAATAATTACTTTTGAGTTAGCTGTTCGAATTTAGTTTCAATGTAATTGTCGTCATTATCCGTCATTATTAGCAGAAGCACCGTGTCACTGCCACGAGCGTCGCGGATTCTTTGAAAAGTCTACAGACCATTTTTTAGTTTGGGGACGAAAAAAAAAAAATACACAAACATTTTTAAAGAAAAAATAACCTTAAATTTTAACAAAACTGAAGACTTGTATTGCCCATTTCTGGGATGTAATCTAGGTAGCATATGTTTTCGCATTAGCATCTAATTTTCAAGCATTTGTTCAGTGCATTTTGATTTTACGATTAATCTAATGTTGAGTTTTTTTGTAAGCTATATTTTTTTTAAATCTTTAATCTGCGTCGCAGACTCTCGAAAAATATTCTACTACAGGGATCATTATCTACCAAAATCATTATTTTGGGAGTGAAACCATGTTTCACTGATAAAGTTCCGTAGCAAAAAAAAAAAAAAAAAGGGGGGGGGAAGCAAAAGTTCAGTCGAGAAAATGCTTCACACATAATTAAGCAGTGAGCATTAACATTGGTAAAAGTGAACTGCATTAAAATTAATGGACATAATCTTTACTGGGAAGGTTTTCTAACACATTCCATTTCCAACACATTACAATATGAATACATGGGTTGATGATATTTTATAAAATTTAAAAGCTCATCACGACCTTTTGAAGAACTCACCATAACCATAAGTCATTTTCTTTCACTACAGAAACAGAACCATCTCATGAAATTCAAAGATAGCAGACTTTTCACTGAAGGAACATTTACGAAATGTAAACAAAAAACTGTTCATTTCGATAATATAAATTATTCATGAACGCTAACTATTCTACGCTTGGAGGAAATAGTTTGAAGCTCATTTACCGTGGATGATATAAAGAGCCTCGATTTAAATTCGTAAATGAGAAATCTTTACACAATGAGAAAATGAGCAAGTGATGGAATATCGCAATAGATAACGAATTCTTCAGAGAGAATTACAAGTGAAATACGGTTCTCGTTAGATTTTTATATGCGCAAACTTGAGGAATTCAAATGCTTTCGTTGCCAAGAATTGAACATTGATGAATTTTCTAAATTATATATGAGACAAGACATGCATATTAATCTTATTTTATGCTTAAATTTTTACAGTTCAATATTAAGTACTTTTGGAATGATTGCGCTATTTTACGCATCAACTTTGTGTTTTTTTATTGCTTATTGTTAGAAAAAAAATCTCCATTTATTCAGAAATTTATGTTTCTAACCTTAAGGAATAGTGGGATTTTTTTTTTCAAAATTTCATAATAAATTTAGCTCAGATACAGAATTGTGATGGGTCATCAAACTCCTAATTCTGATTTTAGGCTCATCATATATTAACACTAAATTTCTGTATATTTAAATGAGATTTTTGTGTGAAAATTGTTTTGACAAAGATTATGACAGAACGTAGTTTTAACAGGGACGTCATTTCTAGTTTTTCCAGGGGGAGGGTAAAGAGTGAAAACACAATGCAATTTCATCGGAAAACAACAAAAACCACGCCCACTAATATGTAAATACATTGATTTCTCAAAGCCAGGGGGAGGCAATTGACCCCCCCCCTGCGCCCCTAAATGACGGGCCTGAGTTTTAAATTATAGAGTTTCGTTTGAGGTATTAAAAAGCATACATCTTTGTTCATCAAAAAAGTACACAACTTATCGCTACATTGAGTGAATCTTACACCTATATGCAGAACGTATAAAATGATTTAACACTTCAAAAACAGTGCAGGTTACACATATTTTTGCAGGGTTAAATCGGAAAGAATAACGTTTGTTTAGCTAAGTTATTAAAAACTGAAACTAAGGGCTCAGAATAAAATGACATGAAATATATCAAAAGATTTAGATCTTTTTCGGGCTTTTCTCGACAGACATTCAACAAGGGCGTGTCTGATAGTACTGACGTCACTCTGAAACTTAATCAATATAATACAAGGAAAACGTCATGTGACGGTATGAAAGTAAAATTCTCCGCCTATGAAAGATCACTCAATGCAGGAATAAACACGAGACAACTAAGTCTGCTAACTTTACAAAGATATCATATACACTGTAAAACATTATGTTGTTTCTACAGTATAATACAGCTAATTTTACAGTGATAAACTGAAAAACTTTGCTAAGTTTACAGTAGTAAACTGTAAAATTGCTAGTTTACAATAATAAACGGTAAAATTGATAGTTTTACAGTTTATTACTATGTCTTTTACAGTTTTAAACTGGAACCTATGCAGCCAGTGTTACACTGTTGTTTCTACAGTATAATACAGCTAATTTTACAGTAATAAATTAAGATAGCTAGTTTTACAGTTTATTACTGCGCTTTTAGTTTTAAACTGAAACCTCTGCTTTCATTACTACACTGTAAAAACAACAACTTATTTTTTGCAGTAATATCTTACAACAAGGGAGCATTGAGCATTGTTCTAATGCTTCGAGCAGTATAATCTAGAGCTCTCATAAGGGAAAACGCTCGTTTTATTTCTGTAATGATCAAGAAATAGAAGAATTATACGTGTAACCCGGTACGCATAAGGTCTATAAAGTTTCAATGAGAATTGAAAGTAAAAGGAGAAAAAAAGGAAAATATGCTAAATTATTTTGTTTGAGAATGAATTGCATGAGGATTAATACCCAAAATAATTATTAGAAGTTTAATTTTTCCCTAAAATGATAAGTTTTCAACTTCTTAACGATCAAACATCGAATGCTGTGTAGACTGAAATTCCCGACTTGTGAAGATTCTACGTATGAATAAGTGAATTTCAGATATTACTTTGAAACGTAATATTAAGCGGTTACTTGACACATATATAGCATTCTTCTAGGTGTTTGATAGAAACATTTTAAGATTTTCTCCTGAGTTAGATTTTGATGCGAGAAGTTTTCCATGGATATCATTAAGAAATGCTCTTAATACCCTTCTAACACGTCTTGGGGCTCTCTTGGAGATTGGAACTGTATCCCGCAGTTGTGTTATCGTCGTAATCTCCAGAGAATTAACACGAAATCAAACACGTCGATTTCAATCAGAAATAAAAACACGGAAAAACTCTATAGCTGTTCTTACATCACAAAAATGGCCTGAACAGAATTTTTTTTTTTTGGGAGGGCGGAAATTCCAAAATTGGCCGAATCTAACCCAAATTTCACCGAATAAAAAAACACGGATATGAATACGTAAGTAGGACTTCTAATGAAAAAGGACTTTCGAGCATTCAAAAATTGTAATATCGTAATTATGTCTCCAAATTTGCCGAATCGTCAGGCAGCATTTGCTGACTGAAGCAATTTTGGGAGGTCACGGTGACCCCCGTGATCTCTCACAGTGGCGCCCAAGACTACGAGAAATATCGATTCCATAAAAAACATACAAAACCCCTTTCGTCCTTGAACCTTCTTTCAAATATTAAACTAAACCATTCCCAAAACCATTTCAAGATACCTACTTTTGTACAATGCTGCGATCAAAAGAAATAAGTGAAAATAAATTTGACAAGTACCAGGAAAGAAATATCCGACAAAATATCTTCGTGCTCCAAGCCCCCAGAACCGAGATTACCCGAAGAACAAAAATATGACAAAATTTCAGTCACGAAGGCTGGCAACATCGATTTTCAACACAAGATATTTAAGGGCATCGTTCCAAAGAAACAAATTTTGCCATCCGTGAAGTCATTGCAGAAATCTCCGGCGCCTCCTGATGCCAGATTACTGGAGAAAAAAAGGATTGGAGGAGTTGACGAACTGTTTCGTCATTTTGGAGTTTGCTTTTTTTTGTTATTTTTGAAACGTCAAAATATTCTGTATCGATGTTGATACAGAAATCTACTTCGAATTGTTATCGGAGCGTAAAATGAAATTTTTGCGACTTTTTTCCCTCGTGTATTTGACGAGAGCTGGGCCTAAATTCTGCAGTAAAAAAGGAGAATTTTTTATTTTTTTTTCTAGAAATGCCTATGTGTGTATAAGAGCTGTGTCAGACTGCCTTTATAACGGACTTCAGGGCACAACAAATTTTGTTCATTGTAACTGGAATTTCGTTGTAATGGAGTGCAAGAAATGTAATCAAAATTAAACCAGGACTAAGAATTTAGTTCGCTGAAACAGATATTTCATTGTATCGGTATTTGTTGAAATAGATTTCACTGTATAAATGTATATAAATAGATAGATATATAGATAGATTATGAATGTATAAAAAGCTGTACAATAAATTTTAAAAATTAATGAGTACTGGAGAATTTACAATACTTTATTGCTTTTCATGCGGTCTATAATAATTTACGGTATGATATGTAATTGTAATTTTGGATTTAAAAAAAAAAGAACAAAACATAAGAATATAAATTTGGAATTGAATTGCCAGTAAAAACATTTTTGACTAAAAGAAAATACATTATTCATTTGCATTACTGTTTACACAAAAAAAAAAAAAAAATACTTTGGGGCCACTTGCAGCGACTAAAAAGCCAACTCCAGTACATGTATAATAAGAAGAAATCCTCATGTAGAGAAATTTTCAATCTGCTCCTCAGCAAGCGGAAAGCGAAATGGATATACTCGTTTTCCCTAGTTTCGTTTTGAAGCCGCTTCATTGCATTTCCTTTATATTCGTGCAATTTGAAACGATAGAGACGCCCTCTTTTTTTTTTACTTGACATTTCATGCATAAAAAAAAAGATCATACCAAAAATACTTTGCCTAGCTCATTTAGGCAAGACATAGCCATACAATTTTCTCTTATTTTTAAATTAATTTATATTTTTTTAAACAACGAAATATGGGAAAAATTATGAAATAGAAAAAGATGACTTTAGATAACCATTAAGCTTCTTGTTAAATTAGGCGATCGCCAGCCTCGTGATTAATTTGTAAGATCATTAGCCTTGTCATTAATCTAGCATTGATATAAAAAGGCAGAGTCGCATACGTTTTCATTCTTAAACATAACTGCTGCGATGAAACTTTGATCTAAAAAAAGCTTTTTGTTTCTAAAAAAATTAGGACTGAAAATTATTACTTCTTGTACATTTTTTGAAGTACTTTTCTGAAAGCTAAATGTTATGTGTAAATCATACGTGAGTTTTTTTTTTTTTTTTTTCAATTATGAAACTTGGAAATCTATTAACTGAAGTGCGATTGGTAGGATGTCAACAATAACTTAGCCTGAGTAACTTTTGAAGAACACCACTGACTTCGAAGTGTATTGTATAATAGCTCTGTAGCTGTAAAAATCACAAATGGTCCATAAAATGTAGAGTACATCACTAATTACTAAAATATTGACTAAAACATTAGTCAATAGTTTCCTATAGTTTCCGAATATGTTTACACGCTGCTCATGATGTCAAGTATTGTCAAAGATAGAAATTATAAGTCATTTTCTATTGGCTGGAATGAAAAATATGACGTGTGCATTCAAAAAGGGAGAGAAAATAATAAATAACAAAAAAAGAAACTGACATTCCCATCGCAAAAAAATGGCAACATTCATGCGTATCTACGTCCGTATATACACAATATATGTAAAACTTACATGCTGAGGTGTTGGCAACTGTAACAGTATCACGAGTTCAATTGTTTTTCCCATCTAAAAAAATGTCTAACGCGTCTAAATAAGTTTTCACTTCAAGATGTCACGATTTCAATTGTTCCTTCCCCGATTTCAAAAAATGCCCAACGTGCCTACAGCGGTTTTCACTTCAATAAATAAATAAATCCGATTTGAACAGCGACGATAATGAAGTGAGTTATCTACATATTTAAAGTGACTCATCTTTACTAATTATACCTATCCAAATTTTAAGTGCAGCAGATTAAATGAAACAACAAAGCGTTAAAATAAGTTACTAGGTCACTTTTGTAAATACCACGCTGTGTATAACACGATCTACAATCAGTCATTCTTTAGTTTAAATATAGGTGAGTGCCTTATCAAAATTCAATCAGGAATGCTCAGTGTGGCCGGATGAATACAAGGTGAAACATGATGATGGAAAAAGCGTAACGGTTTCCCTGAATGTGGAATACATTTTTATCAACCTTGTCAGTTGCAACGACAACTGAAGCCTAACAAACTAGCGTTACGGTACATGAATTTTTGTGGTCCTCATTTTTACGGAATTAAAATACTGCAATAATGAAGAAATTACCTTCAGTTGAGAAAAGAAACATTTGCATTTTTTTTTTTTTTTGAAGAAGTTTCGATTCATCTTTTCTGATAAGGAAGTGGAAAAGAAATTGCGTTCTGCCTATTTCTGTATTCTAAAGCTCTTATAAACTCCAGTCGGACATAATCAAACTGATTTTTTCTCAAGAAAGACGTCCGCTTCCCAACGCTAGACAAAGACTACTAATTTCACCACCGTTGTCAACTGACTTTATAGCATCAATACAATTATTTTTACACTGCTAAGAAATTTCACTGTCAAAGTGTAACTGATTTATTGTTTGGACAATGTGATCAATTTACTAGTTCCTGAAAATTTGTTTTCATTACGTTAACATTCTTATAAATTTGTTTATGTACTTTAGTTTGGAGAACTATCGCACTAAAAACAATAGTAGTTAATTACTCAAGCATAGCTGCTAACAATGTAAAAGAAAGAATTTCATGTGATTTTTATAAAAGTTTGCACTTCTTTTTATATAGAAGTGAGATATTTTTGCTATTACATATTTTTTTTTTAACCTTTATGAAGGTATATTTGAAATAATTTGTCAAATGTGAAAGAAAGAGAGAGACAGCTGATGGTTTGCAAAATAAAGGTTGCTGCATGAGAAGGTAGGCTCTTGCAGTTCTGGGTTAAGTGTAATGTTATTTCTTGCTGCCTAACATTACAGGCAAAAAAAAAAAAAAAAAAAATCTAAGCTACTAAAAGTGTTTTAAAACATAAAATCATAAAATGCATAACATTTCATTTACTAGAGCATCAAAAATAAATGAAAATGAATATTGAAATAAATGAAAATAATCAATGATACTATCAATAGCAAACTTTGGATTTTCTGAATTAAAAAAGTTTCAATTTGCTTCCTTAAAAGAAGGCAGGCAGCCACAAAAGAAGAGCCCAATTGTTTCTTTCTTTCTTTCTTTCTTCTTTTTTTTGGGGGGGGGGGGAGTTTACTTCAGAAACAAAATTTGGCGGTTGTTAGTATTCTGTCTTTCTCCTCTTCTTAACAAAAAATACTTTTGACTATGTATCCATTGATCCTTACTAACTGTAATCAATCATTTTAAATAATGCACACAGTTCACCTTAGCATTGCACTTTATTGTGATAACTGAGCCGTATCGGTTTCCGTGAAGCTTCAATAAATCAGAAAATAAATATTCAAAAAGGAAGAAAACTCTGAGCTCAACTGTTTTCAAGTTGTGGATGACATTTACCGGAAGAGTACAGACGTTTTTTAATTTTTATAATTAATTAAAATCAATACACAATAAAGCTGTATAAATACTTTAAAGTATTATAATTATAAATGTTTTTATAAAAAGATAAGTCATAACAGAAATTTTAATAATTGCGATTATCATTCACGATAATTCAGATGAAGGAAACATACTAAACTGAACTGTTTAATGAAATCTAATGATAAGATTCATTAAGCTAAAAAACATTTCCAGTAAGAAAACCATCGACAATTGAAAATATGAGAAAATGGAAAACCATTTCACAACATTCACAACCATTATTGTTTTTATGAGGGTATGAATAAATGAAGAGAAAATTCTAGTTAATACTGACCGCTTATTTGATAGCCTCGGAATTGGTTTGGATAAGGGATGAAATCTTTCATTATGGTTTCTTTAATGACAGGATGCAACGTACAAAAAGGGGGGATTTCTCGCTAATATGGACAGTAATTGAGGGCACAAGACACTAGAAAGGCAATTTTACTCCCATTGCGATTTTTATGACGAAATAAATCAATGCGCAGAAAGGATTATGTCAAGCATAAAAAGCGATCATCATGTGAGGGTACGCCCGACTAACAAGACATTTTTACAGTCATTTCAGTTTTTCTAAAGGATTAAGAAAATATGCAGAAAATGCTTTGTGGATATCACCGGCAGACACTGTCATTTGAGAAGACTTGCGATGAAAAGGTGTTGCAATAACAATTTCACTTTCTAAACTAGTATAAAAAGCTCGAGAATTTTTATAGTATGAAGGGTGATGAAAATATGTTGCAATAAACATATTTGAAGGAGAAAAGCAACAGAAAGAAGCGAATAAAAATCAGAAGAACACCAGTTGAATCTCAGGACATTATGTCTCCCAAATTTTTGCAGTGTTTTCAGAATATTAGTATTTTGTAAAATAAATAGATTGTCAAAAACGACAAACTAATAATTGAATAATGTTAAAAATAAATGTTGGTTTGGTAACTGAGCCCCGATAAACATCATCACGTTTAACTACGTTCTTTCTCATGGAAGTTAATACAATGTTTTTTGAAAAAGTGTAACATATTCCAGTTATTTTAGCCTTATGTGATAAATCATGTAAGAAACAAGATATTTTTAATGCATAATTCTTACCTGACATTAATGATGTAATGAAGAATCGGGCTGTTATGATTATCTGTACTGGGCGCCCACGACAAGTTAACAGATCTTGATGTGAAACCCATTATCAATGGCATGCCGCCTGGATCAGGGATATCTGTTGAAAGAATATTTTAATTAGCATTGTGTCATATTAAAAGTCAATGCATTTACAAAGAAGTTTTTCATAAATTATAAAAGGAACTCTAGAGAAATAGGGTCCATACTGACAGTCTCGGTTGAGATAAGTTTAATGTTATCACAAATATCTGCCATAATTTGTTAGGTCCTCAACTAGAGTTTGGCGTTGTTTATACAGGCTTTTGCACTAGTAAGTCCAAACACCTACATTTTTCTATGAAACCGATTATGAGGAATGGATCAATAAAACCATAGTACAGAACAGACAAATTCGTAGTAGCGGATGTAGTTGTCGATATTCGCCGTATCATGGCGACAACGGGTATGAAATGTTATTGTAGTTAGTTGTTCGCTTTATGAGTTAGTATTTTAATGTGCCTATTTTTTAAAAGTAATAAATAGAGAACAATAACCCTAGAGATTCTGCTCGTGAGATATTTTGTCTAAAAAAGGGTGACAATGTGGCAAATTAGTATAAATAGATCCCTACCCAGTTATCTACACTGCAAAAAATGAACCGTTGTTTTTACAGTATAATACTGGCAGCTGATGTTCCAGTTCAAAACTGTAAAATGCATTGTAATAAACTGCAAAATTAGCAATTTTACAATTTACTGCTGTAAAGTTGGCCATTTGTAGTTTATCACTGTAAAATTAACAGTTTTACAGTTTATTGCTATCAAATTAGCTGTATTATACTGTAAAAACAACATTCATTTTTTAGTGAAGAACATAAAGAAGAGTATGTCGTGGGATGGTAGACTACAGTATCTACAAAAATGAGTTATTGAGATATTTGAAGAAACACTAGTTAAATGCTAGAATTTAACTTTCTTTTCGTGTTTTATTTTCAACAGAAACTAAATAAGCAAGATTATACTAAAAAGCTTAAGTAAAATATGTAACAAAAATACAAACAAAATGAAAAACAAAAAATTTGCATATAACTGTTGATTACCTTTCCAAGGCACTACTCACTATGTATGTGATTGTGTTTCCTTACAAATTCAGTTTATTGTGTCATTTATTGTAAACGTGGTGTAACTCTTTGTACATGACTTTACTACGCCCGATTGAATTCAAATTTTTCTGCACATTTTTTAATTAGGGGATAAATACAAGTGTGAAGCTACTATTCGTCCCTATTTATCTTTCCAAAAGTGCTTTTATTCGTTTACTACAAGATGTAACTAAATGTGATTGTGATACCATTTAGCAAACAAGAAGGCATTTCAAAACATAGAAATACACCAATTTTACAATGAACGACACAATACTTTGAACACGGATTAAGTTAATTTGCTTTTACCAAACAAAATAATAAAGCTTACAAGTAAATAGGATAAAATAAGCAAATAAATAGATAAATAAATGAAAGAGATTATCCGGAGAAAATCAAACACTTTTTCAAAAGTGCAAGATTATATCAAAAGCATTTATTATTTCACGAGGTTGGAAATTATGATCTATCACGAATATAACAATTGAATAGCTGAAGTTGCGCTTTTGTAAATAATGTTAAGCTCAGTTCAAATTATCAAGAGCCAAGAATGAAGATTAAATTTCTGAAGTAAAATAAAATATTTGAAAGAAAGTTGAAAGAAAAAAAAATCTATTAAATTACTAAATCCAAGATACTCGGAATAAACACGCTAAAAATTAAAAATTAAACCACTAGAGCAAAACCGCTTTTTATGAAAACGAAATCCTTTTTGCAGAAGGAAAACCGCGCAGCGAAAGCAGGTGTTGGACATTATTAAATAAACCGCTTTTATATTTTCGCCGCTTCGGTGAACGTCATTTCAAAATATGGTTGCATTAAACAACACGAGATGGCGCTGGAAGTCATTTACTCGAGGTTGACCTAGTTTCTACCTCAACAGTGAACGGACGATTGCTCTAATCGCTGAGCTGTATGGGTTTTGGGGTGAAGTTAGTGGAATTTTTATTTTTTTGTTTATTTATTTTTTTAGGAGGATGAGCAAATTGGAGTTCGCAGCACATAACCCAGCTAGTCAGCTAAAAATGGTCTCCGCTTTTGCTTCCTTCGACACAAAATTTATTCTTTGGTAATGACCATGTTTTATCCCTTAATAATAGAATGAAGGTCGATTGTGATTTAAGTGGTAGAATCTAGAGAAAAGATTCTTCAAATGCGAGAAAATAATAAAAGAGTGTGACAGGTGTTTTGAAATACTCTAATATCTGGTGTATGTAATCATCACGCTCTGATAAGTTTTCATTAGGGCTTTAAAAACGAGTCATTTAAATACTAACTTACAATAAAGATAAATCTGTTTGTATGCATTTAACTATACAGACAATAGATTGTTCTTTTGAACAGAGTATTTACAGCACAATGAATTGAACTAACTCCTTCATTCTCAGTCTAAAAGTGACCTTTCAATTTAAAGCTACTTCAATCATGAATGCAAACAAGAGCAAACATTTTATGTTTCCTTTCTAAGCATACGGATATTTCAGGCTCAGGAAAACGACCTTTCATTTTATTCTTTGACATTATGTTCAGAATGTTTAACTATCTTTATTAAGGAAACCATTACAGTAACTTTATGTGTTTTCAGGGTCGCTACAGGTTTTAGCGGAACAAACATAGCGCAAAAAATTATTCGATCAATTTTAACTGCCGAAGGAGCGTACTTAGGAATTTATTTCGTGAGGGGTCTGAGACAACTAGTGTAAGAACTTCCCTAATGTGTAATTCAAAGGTTTAAAATCCATATTCACAAAGAAGAATTTAAATTTATTTTGTGAGGGGCCCGTCCCCTTTCGACCCACCCTTTTAATACACCCTTGATTGATATCTATAATTCGTTTTACTATCGACAGTTCCATCGATGCTAAACTAATGATTTATTGTAACTAAAATTTTAATGCTAATGATGGCGAAAGTACATGAACGAGAAATGTAAATATAAACGGAATAATTTGCGAACACTAAATCCGGTACACGAGTAATTAGCAAGCACGATATTAGTACCACAAACGAAACAGTACATAGTTTGTACGTAAATATAGCCTTACCGTAAATAGTATGTTTAATCTGCAGCGTTCGCACTATAAAGCAAGTAGCTAAAGTACGTAGCAAGTTAGTTTTTTTTAGTTACTTATCCATAGCGGCTCCTCAGGGTAGAAAATTAATGCAGTGACAGAAAAAGGCTTTATAAGTGAGAGAGACGTATAAGTGAACTAGTCTATTTAAAGGACTAAAATGCAACATAGGTTCTAATGAGTGTATGAATAAGAATGTTTCTATGGAAAAAGGACATTGACTACGCTTTGGTAATAACTGTAACTTAACTACAATGATAAAGGGAAAACAAAAATTGTAACACACCTAATTACAAACTGTTCCCTTTAAAACGATCCATAATAGGTAATTATCCCTCTCCGAACTCTAGTTCATGCGGAAAAAAATGCCTTTCGCGAGCAATAAAGGAGAAATATTAAAGAGGAAAGGGAAGAAAAATCTTATTTTTTAAAGAAGATAAATGAAAATTTTCACATTTTTCGGAAAATTCGGCGCATAAGTGAAATATATATCTTTAGAGCGACGCATAAACGAATGATACTATCCTTATTTTGCTATGGAATGTGCTAGGACCATTCAAAATCGTCGTATAAGTGGAAAAGGCGCATAAATGAGGCGGCGTATAAGTGAGAGTTCACTAACTTAAAGTGGTAGACAACAATGGAATATTGTGTTATGTTAATTATTTATTCTTACGTTAAAATATGGCGCCGAAGTAGTTGGGTTTCCTTCTTCCAGGTTTCTTTTCAAAAGAACCTGTCTTTTCGAATTTCTAAATCATTCAGCCTCTTGGTAAACATCACAGCTTTTTTTTTTTTTTTTTTTCATGCTCCCGGAATTTCTGCCGGCCACCTTGTCTAGTGGTCTTACAAGATATGGAGATTCCTGGTTTGAATCCCTGCTCGGTCATGGATGTACTTACTTTCTCATGTCCTTGTCCCTTCTCTGCGTGAATGTGTTGTGCTATGAATGGTTGCCTAACCTATAAACGGGATCCTATAGCCTCTATGTGCTATGCAAGTCTGACTTCTTACCAAATGACGGCATAGTTGGAAAAGTGAAGTACCGCACTCCAAATTACAACAAGAACAACAACCGGAATTTCTTTAAAGGTGTTACTATACACAAATTCTCTCAAAATACCTTCACCGGTTTACTTTATTCAAACGCGGATAAATTTTAAAACTTTATTTTTATTATTATTCCATACAGGGCCGTAACCAGGTTATTGTTTCGGGAAGGGTTTTCCAACACATTTCTCTTGAAATCTATATAATAAATAAAATTGTATTTCATGTTCTATATTCTGTTGATTTTTGTTACAGTAGATGCTTAAGGGGCACTAGCATGAAAATGAAAAATAAAATAATTACATATCTCTTTCCAATGAAGGAAAAAAATTCTGATGCGTGCAAAGCATCTTAGTCCCAGTTAAAAAGGTGTATTGTTGTGTATAAAATTATGTTTGCAAAAACTACAATAAAGATAAATACTGCGGATAAACCAGTTGATTTGTACTGTCATTCAATAGTGATAATTTAATTTTCAAATGAAATTCAAAAGCAAATAAGAAAATTAAAAATAAAATAATATTTTTTTTAGCAAAAAAAGGCATTAAAAAGCATTTTTTGAATAGTTTTGAAAAATTTCGGAGGGGGTTCGAACGATAAAAACCCACCCCTTAAATGACCTGATTCCATACCATTCCCCTTTACTTCAAATACATTCAGTTCCAGTTAGAAGTTATTCTAAGCAGTGCTTTTTTTAGAGCATTTTGAAAATGGAAATTTATAATCATCCTATATACTATTCACAAACGTCAAGTACGCTTGATGTTTCCCTTCATCTCCGTCTTATCTGAGCTAGTCAATCATCCATTTACGGATCCAGACTCGTAACACGAAATTCATGGGCGCTGCCCCCCAATCCATTTCGGGGTGGAGAGAGTGAATTTCCCAAAGTAGGGGACTACGTGGAGAGGGTCATCAACGACTTCTTCATTCGGTCAGCTTCCCCATTCATTTCTGTTTGAAGAGAGCAATAGCAAAAAGGGGTCATTTGCCCGACAAAATCGATACCGAAGGAGTCACGTATAATTGGCGTCGGATAGTCCCCGGTTTTTCCGGCACGGACGGTTTTGCTTGGTAACACGCAAACGGGACCTTTTTTTTTTCTTTTCCTTTTTGGTGATTATGCATGAGAAAATTTTTCCTTGCCTTTGAATGATATATAAAACGACGGTGCTATGTTTTGACGAAGTTTCTCTGGTAGAAGCAGACAGGGTTGTCCTTTTAACTTTCTAAAGGGGAAAAAGGAATATGTAGGGTTTTTATAAAGTTTTGCACTAATAAAGATTTTTTTAAACAACTTCAGATTTTAACATAATTCTTCTTTTTTACTTTGATTCTCACCTCATTTGTTTTGCAACGGAAGAAAAATATAAATGGTCACCTCAAGTATACATAGTATCAATCAACCCAAATTTTTGTTAATCAGGACAGATCCTGTTTCTAATTATCCAAGATTAGTAAGATTTGACTCTAAAGGAGGTGAAACTTGAAATTTCTCCCCAAATGTAGGAAATGAGCTGAGTATCAAAACGTACCCAATTGAACCTCATTTACCAAACTCTGATTCGTATCACAACCTACATTCATCCCCAGAATCCGATTCATCCATAGTTTACAACTCTTGACACAAAGCCAGAACAGTTCTTTTTTTCTCAGTTTATCATTGTCACTAATTATAAACTCCAAACATTCAGGAACCGTTTTAGAAATAACAAAGTCGGACGCTACACCTCTTTATTCCAAACTCAATATCCGCCACTATGTCGTACTCAACTGCTTTTCAACTTGATTGTGGCAAGGGAAAGGAACTCATTAGAATCTTCGTGCTCAGGCAGGAAGCGTATTCGGTGTTCACCCTTATCATTGATGGAACTTCAGAATTCAGAGCACCCCCCCCCCCCGAGGGGAATGTAAGATACCCCGTTATGAATCATTCCATAACCACGCACATCTCATTAGTTAACGACACAATGCGAGATTTTTTTCGCATCAAGAATGTGTCTTGCAGTTGATGTTTTCGCTGATGAGGCTTATCTTTGGGACACGATGTGTATTGTTTGCACCATTTTCAGCAAATTGCGAAGTAATTGTATCTGAATTCCCCAAGGGGTGGATATTTAACGTAGAAAAGCAATCATGAAAATACTAGAAGAGGACTTGATTTTCTGCTCAATTTCCTATAACTAGCGATGGAAAATGTTTGTAGTTTTATTGATGTAAACAAGGTACAAACTGTGCGGAAAGCGTAATACAGAAAAAGGAAAAAATATCTCATTACAAATCTTTAGATAGAAGAAAAATTAATGTGTTTTTCATTAAAGATAATAAAGGGCCATGGAAAAACAGGCATCTTGTCCTGCACACGACAGCTAATATGTTTCATTAAAGCTGAAAAACCTCTCAATTGGCACTAAGGGAACTAAAGGGGGGATAAAGAATAGGGGCACTAAGGGAACCAAACATTTTGTCACTTTAATTAGAGATGTTCCTTCTTTGGAGGTATTTGAGTTGATGCATGCAGTGTATTTACTCAGTGTAACTTTATTATAAAATAATTTCTCACATAATTTGTAAATTTAGTGCACTATTTTATATTGGTTTTCATGCATAAAAAGTAAGCACGTTTTTAAGCGACTTCGTTAAGAAAACCAAGTAATCAGAGAGTAAAGCAATTTTCTTCTTAAGTTATTTTTTCTAGTGAAAAAAATTAGCTGCCATGCGCAGAACGAAATTGCGATGTTTCTATAGAATGACCTTTTAATGTGATGTTATATTCAATAGCTTCCCAGAAACCAAAATCACATGCTTTGCAGAACTGCTTATAATATTCGATGGTACAATGGAAAAAGTCCAGCTAATAAGCTAGTTCTTGGGCTAAAAGTCCCAGATAATAGCTGCTTCTTTTTCTGCTCAGTTTCGTCTTCTTGCCCAAATTATATGATGTACGGAAGGGGGGGGGGGGCTGAAGAATGAAATAAAAAAACCCCTTCACAAATTCTACTGGTAAATCTTCATTTTCTGCTCATCAGTGTGGTTCGTCCACTGGCCCAAATTATATGTCTGATGTGCGGGAGGAGAAGAATGAAATCAAAAATACATCGGCGTAAATTCCGCTGATGAATAACTAGTTTTGCATCAAAACGTGTAATCTTTCCCCGAGAATGCTGACACCCATAAAAACTTTTAAGACACCAATCTATGATTTTGTAGAACTCATTAGGACGCTCAAGGGCATTTTGAAAGAAAATCATGACTCTTTTGAGAATGAGAAACCTGTTGCTTGGTTGCAAGGGAAAACGACGGGAAAAATAAAAAAAAGTTTATGGAATTTCGACGAAACACTTTCCTTTCTTTTCTGAAATGGCATACAGGGTTCCCATAAAAAAAAATGGGTGTAAAAAATATCTCCCTCTGCTGAAATTAGAGTAAGAGTTTTAAAAATTGAGAGACATTTAAAAAAAAAAAACTGTATTCCACAAAAGATAACAGCTTTCAAAGGCAAAATATTTTACTATGCTTATTTTTGCATTGGTTAAATTTATTACAAGGTTCACATTCAAAATATGACACAAAAATCTGTATAATACTTCATAGCGTTCATACACTTTCAATTGATTTAAAAAAAATGAGTTTATAACAATTCATCTAATAAACAGGGAGATACTTTTTTTGGTGAAAACGTATTAATGAGCATATTTTTGGTTGAGCGGATGTTTGTATTAACTTGTCCGTTGTTTTATAAATGTCATATAAATTTAACATATGTTAAAATATATAAATATAAGGTGAAATTTAGTACAGTTGTCCCACGCGTGACGGTGGAATACCGAAATAGAGAAATTCTCAGAGATTTTTTTCACGAGAAAGATCGTGCAAATGATTCAAAATCGTGTAGAACTTACATCGTAACGAAGGAAAAAAAACTGGTTACCAGTTAAAAAAAATTCTTGTTAAGCTAAATTTTTCAGTAACGAAAAATTGAATTAAAATACATTTCAAGAACTTAACGCATCCCCATGAAAAGAGACAAATCATTTTATCAATTGAAGCAGCGAAGTAGAAACTTTTCTTCCAAAAATGAGAAAAAAAAGAGGAATATTAATTTCATCTTCGTGTAAGGGTTGCAGATTACAAGAAAGAAAAGGAAGACCTCTTAACCCCGTCAGCCTTCGAAAGCAAATCCGTCATGTCTTCAAAAAAAAAAAAGAAATATGATAAGGGATATCCATCAAATGAGAAAAATAAGTTTCACGCGCAGCACGAAACCAACTTATTAAAAGCAAGAAGAAATGAACTGCAACTTTCATAAAGAGGAAATACACCATTATTTGTGAATGAATTTCATGTTACAAAAACGCGATGTAACAAAATATTCATTACTTTATTTCGGGATTTGACTCGCGAAATTCATTTTAGGTTATAGTTTGTTTCGCATAACCTGATATTTAATCCCATTTTATGTAAAAAAGTTACGACAAGAGATCGAATAAATGAAAATATGAACAAGGTCGAATTTCAAAGTATGAAAATATTTTCTCCGGATTAAATATTTAATCTTCTAGAAAAACTATTTCTCTCTAAAAATAACCGCGCTTTATCAATTTTTAAAGTATTAAATTTTTCCGAAGGAAATAAAAATGATGGAAATTGTTACTTTAAGGGAAGTTAATATTTGCGATTCAAATATTTTTTGACACGAAAATATGCTTTTATTCTTTTCCTTTCCCACTTTTTTAATTAAAGGGGGTGGGACATTTTTAATTTAGGTGTAGTCCTAAAAGACGGAGTTACTCTGGGATATTTTGATAAAAGGTTTGTCAGAGATGAAAAAGCTGTAAAGAATGCCGTTTTTATTACTAAACAAGATGAAGGTGGAAAAATAACACAACAGTGATTGAAAATTTACAGAATAGTTTATAACTGAATGAGAAAGATTTGGTAGCTTTTAAGAACGTGAGCATTTGTCAATACAATATTTGAATCCTTTAAAAAAAATCCTTATTATTATTTTCTCTACCTATGCGTTACAGGAATAAATGTTTTAAACTCAGGCGTGGTCTTATAAGATATATATTAGTATTTACAGCTACATTTTCAAGCATTTTCTGTATTGAATTTTGTTTTCAGTATTGCAATAGATGATGATGGAAAAATGATCAGATTGAGAAATTTGTACTCTTCCAACAGATTATACTTTCATTATAGTTTCATTTCGAAACGCAGAGTTATTTTTAAAATGCCATACAAAGCAGTCCACGCATTTAGAATAGTGACATAAATTTTCTCGTCAACAATTTTATTCTTATGTTAAGAGTTATTTTTTACTCTTTTTACTTTGATTAGCTCTAAAAGCTTGTTTTTTAGCTTTTTATACTTGTTTTTATATTAAAATAAGCCGTGGAGACTATAGGGCTAGTGCACTTTTGTTGTTAGACATGAAGCACATATATTAGTCAGCGAGAAGCAGATATATAAGTAAACTAAAACTTTTTTGAGTAAAATGCGTTAGTTCAAACCCCCCTTTCACTGAAAAGTGTTTCTACATTGTGCTTCAAGAAGCATCCACCAGGCCTACGTGCCATCTCTTGCCTCAAAACAGATGGGTTTATACTACCATTTGTGCTAGTTACCCCCAAATGTTCAATTTTGGCATTTGCACCCTCCGTTTCTAGGTGCTTCATACAAAAGAGTGCAAGAAGCGTTTAATATCTTAAACGGCATCAATAGGGGAATTTTTAAATTTTAAAACATCTTTCTTTTTATAAACGAGAAACACCAACACTATCCAATGGTGGATTTACCATGTCGAAACTGCGAAGGGCACTCACCGAAGATGATCATAATGACTCTTTTTTAAAACTCTTATTTAAAAAATGATGAACTATGGGGCCCCCAAAAAATACAATGCGACAGAGCCCCAAACCATCAAATCCTACACTGGCAGCATCACAAAACATAACCTATCTATAGCAAGCTGCTTACTTTGTTTCAATTCTAAAAGCTACGATGAAGGCATAAAATGTTTTCCTAATAGCTTTTAAAATACTCAAACAAATAAGATGCCGCTAATTAACCAAACCTAAGTGCTATCAAGTATCAAAAGGAAATGCTTAAAGCTGTCACTGTTTTAATACATTATATCACTTTTTTTTTCTTACATACCGGCTTGAAGAATTCAATGACGTGAACTTGACTCACAGGAGGAATAAGTTTTCGTACGCCGGTATTGTCGTCATATTTTCATAGAGCTAGAAACTGCCATCTTGTTCAAGTAATAAACTTGGAAACAATGCATATCAAAGGAATAAGGAAGTTTTGATTCATGCTCTAAAACAATGGAAGGATATTCGGTCGTTTCGCTTAATAAGACCGTCTGTGAATACAAAGCGGTGCCGCTAGATGGCGTGTTATAACTTGATGAGAGAATATAAATTGCAGAATTTGCAAAAAAGAAAAAAAAAGAGTGTATGCGCAATGTCCAGTAGTTAATTTATTTTCAATGCTTCCATGTTTATTTAAAGCTGATATTAATATAATTGTATTCTTTTCTTTCTACATTTCAGAAAATAATGCTATTAATTCATTGTTTTGAACGTAAAAAAAAAGTTTTTATTTTTTAAATTTTCTACGTAGTAATAAATCTTAATAGAAAGAGAGGAGGTTATCATGGAGTGCTTAGTCCCCCAAGAGCAAGGATGTAAGGTTTTTGGAAGGTAGTTGAAATATGGTGGAAGAAAAACGCGGGAAAAATGACAGCTTTGAAGAGAATGCTCATATCTTCGAGAATATATTTGTAGTTTTTATGAAAATTTATAACAGTTTTTATGAATATGTACAAGTATTATACTTGTACACATAGAGTTAATTATCTGTGAAATTAAAAGTTTAGTTTGATCCTTATACGATGCTGGATGAACAATTTTTTCCCAATTAGTTATTGGTTACTTAATGCACGCGTGGTTGAATTTTTACTAGAAAGTGATCCGACCGGTCTTTTCATGACCGAAGTTACAGAACAATAGATCATATATTACTGAAGACATGCAGAAAAATGTAGATATTTAAAAGTGCCGGGATACTTTTTGGCTATATCGTGTGCTACTCCATTTTCCTAACTGATTTCTCAAATAAATAATGCAATTAAATAACTACTAGAATAATTTTCAAACGAAACGAGTTAAAATTGGACATAAGATTCCGCAGCTTTTCTCCATGATCCACACACCAATCTTCATGCCCATAAACCACTAATTGTGCTTGTTTGTGTGTAAGTATTTGTAATAAATGTACAATTTCAAAAGTCATTTCTTTTAACACAAGTGAGAAAACATCATCAAATACAGTCGAGTTCATTTGATTCCATTAAATAAATTTATACAAAATCTTCAAATCGGTGTATTTAAAACAAACTCAATCTGATTTAGAAATAATAATACTAGTTTCGTCATAGTCATTTCTCAAAATGTTTCTCCGTTTAACGCATTTGAGTAGTGCCTAGTTTTGTTCAGAAATGAAAAGGATATGAAAATCTCATATGCTTTTAGAATATTATCCGATTATAGTCATGGAGATAGGTCTCCTCACATTTATCAGGAGGAAATAAACGTAGCGATTTCAGACCTGGCACAAGGCATCAAGGAAAACTGATGGACAACTTAAGATCACGGGAGGAACCTTACAATCTGAGGCAATCAATTTGATGCCTGTTCCTCTTCTATGGTTATAGATAAGGCTTTTCGTATGAGAAATACTGTGTCCAAACATTTTGAATCAGAACTGGCTTTGACCAACCCATTTGGGAAGACTACTTCTATACTAAATAGGAAGTTCCTATTTTTGAAAAATGTCCTTCCTCAATCCTCATCAATCAGTTTAAGCTTTTTGAAGAGAGAAAAAAAATAAATATAACTGTTTCTTTCTTTCTTTATTTATTTTTATTTTAACACAAGTTACAAAAGAATTAATGCATTAGAATGTAAATGCTAAAAATATTCTGAAAAATGTCTTATAATAAAATATCATCTATCATTTTTCATCCCTTCTTGACAAACATTCAAGCTAGCAGCCTATGCGTAGTTGCAGAAAAATAGAGCCGCATTTTTTCCATTTGTGTTAAAGAAAAATTTATCTAATGGATGTATTGAAAAAGATTTTTTTCCCTTCACGCACAATACCATTAAATTAATATAAAATAGCTGCGCAATGTCACTGAAGAAGTTTGAATCGGAAATTGACACTTTATCCATTTTATCCATTTTGATAATAAATATTCCGTTGCTCCACGGACCTAAAAAAGGGCATGCACAGACTTTTATCATAATTCGAACTCATTTTATATTGATATGAAG